>NMRB01000787.1:2952-23109 GCA_002633025.1 Notospermus geniculatus | reverse complement strand
TTGGATCCGCGCATGCATCCCTTTAGTGATGCTCAAGATCGTGAGTGTGATGGACACTTACACCAAAACTTGGCAGCCTCCAGGAACCATTAACCACCAAATGCCTCATTATATACTGTAATACGGCCTGTCAATGAGAGACTTTACTGCCGTTTGTGGCCGCCTGTCAGTGGTCCTGCAACGTCACTAATTTTCATGTGACAGATGTAGGCCATGGCCTCGTGTCATTATGGATGACGTTGTGACGTGTATTTCTCCTCTGTTGTCCAAAATACAGCACAAAAATGGCACACGAAATGACAAGTACCGTAAACTTATGGATGGTTTTTGGGCCGATTATAGGCCTCAATCTACAAAAGAACCGCACTGCTGTATCACCCGCACTGGCGATTTTTGGGGCATTTTCGCGGAAAAAAGTCGCGGGTCTTATGCCGAAAAATACGGTACCAGTATAAGTAAAGTTGTCTCCGAATTTCAATTTTCGACCCCAAGCGAGGTCTTCCTCAAGACACTTTCTAGTACCGGTAGATCTTCTGGGACCTCTACTAGAAAGTGCCTGAGGAAGTCTGAGGGGTCGAAAATTTGCGAAATTCGGAGACAACTTTATACTTGTCATTTCTCCTCTGTGATGTCAAATTCCATGATGTTTTAGGACCGCTAACAGGCAGCTCCTAATGGTACCGGTACTAAATCTCCCATTATTGGCATAATTTAAGATTTTCAAACACCAGAATGTCAGTCGAATAACACTGGACATGACAAACCAACAACATTGAAAATAACATCAAATATCTCTAGCATTAATCTAACAATGTCAACAGATGAAGAAATACTTAAATGTAATGTTTATTTGTCGTGTCGCTTTTTTACACCGAATCAAGAGCTGAACGCTTAAAGCGATCTGGTCATGCCAGCCGAGGCGTCTGAATAGAGGCTATGCACGTGACGTCATCAGCCAGCGTGACGCCATGTTGGATGGAACTGCGCAGCGCTTTTGACGGTTTTTACCTGCGCAGTTCCATCCAGCGTTGCGTCATACCCATTGATGACGTCATTTGATGACGTCAGTGCATAGCCTCTATAGAGAATCAAATGCCGCCATCTTGAATCTATTACAGTACTCATGTCAGGACTGCCTACTAAGGGCATATTTGCGCAACAACTGTTGCTTGGTGCCTTCAAATAGCATTTAGAACACAGTCAACTGCATGCAAAAATATGAAATTTGTAATTTTGAAATTGTGAATTTCTTGGGCCACAAAATTAGTGTCTTTGTGTCATTTTCGATTGCCACAACTAATTTGCTTTAAGACAGCATTATTAGCTCTCTACACATGCTACACAATATTGGGCACAGTATAGCCATCCTCCCACAGCAGGGGTTTTTACCTCGCACCTCTTCACACACACGCGAGTGTATGAAGAGGAGCGAGACCAAAGCCCTGCTATTGGAGGAAAGTGCAGTAGCCCGAGAAAACCTGCAGGGGGAATAACTGACCCAGACTAAGGCCCGTATTCTAGAAGCCGCCTTAAAGTAGCCCGGTATTGCTACTTTTTCTCGACAGCCGGCGCCACCATCACCAACCCCACGGACTAACTACGAAGTAGGCGAATGGACCCGATGTACTACATACATTTTGTGTTCATTTTTTGTAGTTCGTATTGCTGCTGCTAGGCGGCTCCCTCTACGTTAGCAGTCAAATACCAGTTTAAAATTGCATACCGTGCTCCTTGAACTCAAAGGTCTACTTTAAGCTTTTGTATTCTGCCTTGCAAACAAAAGTAAAGGGTAAACCTTAGACTTAAGGAAGCTTCTAGAATACAGCCCAAAAATTCTCCAGAGAGAAAAACAAAGTCCCTAAGCAATCATTAAAATATTACAGAACATAACATATCACAGATAATAATAACATAGGGAACATAATCTCAAAAACATTAAAAAAATACAATCAATAAAATATCCTATTTGATACAAACTGATGATACATAATTTAAATGAATATTTTGAAAATAATAATCTTTACCAGGCTATTTTATCAAATGTTGACAAGTTATGACAATGAGGTTATTGCCACTTCTCCACGGAAAGATGTCACAATGTCTTCAGGACGTCATCTCTGTGGCAATACGAGGTGCGAGCATGAAGCCACAACATCACGGTACTACGTGTGATCGTTGACGTTCCGTACAACGTCACAGTGGAAACGTCGATACAGTTGCAGCGCCATCCAGTGATAGAAAAAGAATGGCTACAACCCAATTGTAAGTTCTAGGAAAACCTGTTGCACGTCGCTGAATGATCAACAAGGGCTCTATTGGGTTAAAGAATCATGTCTTTATACAATAGTTGCATATCTGTCTGTGGTTGCATCTTTCAGCAGTTTATGAGTGAGGCTTGGGAGCTAAACTTGAAGATTTTAATTCCAAACCAGGAATGCGTAATGCGAATTCCACACGGTCATAATTTTGATCCAAGTTTTTGAAGATGCTAATCAAGGGCGGATGTGTCCAACATAGAGCACAAAAAATGACACACAAAATGTAGTCCATGAGCCAGACCGATTTTGACTACCAATTTCGTGACCAGATCCAACATGGATTTTTGATCAGTCTGATGTCTGAGGTGTCTGAAATCATGTGATGGACATTTCAATTCAGTAGCTTTATACCCCTAATTAAGATTCTTAAAATTGTTCATTGGAATTCCATTGCAATATTTACACAGACTTGCATTAGAAATTGAGATGTCTATATACAGCTAACTTTTTTCTCGCTGGTTTTAGACCCCATAAATGTATTACCAATAGATAGAAATATGGCACTTCTCAGTCAGTTAGGCCTGTTTAGAATATGAGATAATTAGTATTTGTTATAAAAATGACATTTTCATTGATTTTGATGGATTTGGGGCAAAATTTGACATATACGTCATTTCTATGTTACAGCGATGTCATATAATGTTTAAAATATAGCTATTTGACTGAGAGGTGCCATATTTCTATCTATTGGTAATACATTTATAGGGTCTAAAACCGGCGAGAAAAAAGTTAGCTGTACATAGACACCTCAATTTGTAATACAAGTTTGTGTAAGTATTGCAATGGGAGTCCAATGAACAATTTTAAGAATCTTAATTAGGGGTATAAAGCTACTGAATTGAAATGTCCATCACATGATTTCAGACACCTCAGACATCAGACTGATCAAAAATCCATGTTGGATCTGGTCACGAAATTGGTAGTCAAACTGAAAAATTTGGGGTCTGGCTCATGGACTAATGACAGTAAAAGTAAAGTCGTCTCCGAATTTCGCAAATTTTCGACCTCATTCACTTCTGGGATCTCTACTAGAAAGTGCCTGAGAAAGACCCCGGTTGGAGTTGAAAATTTGCTAAATTCCGAGCCGACTTTACTTTTACTATCTAATCAAGGGGGCACATAATAAGTGTACCGGAATCATGAAAGTCGTAGGTCTGATTTCGTAAATATTCAGAAACTTGAAAATTTTGATGGTGTGGAATGGGCGTAACAGAGAATGCTGACGCTGAATTCAACATGCGATAGTCCGCGCTACTTCATTTTCAGCGACTGGGATGACGCCCGCCTCTGCTGCATCGAGAATTTGAAATCTTTCTGTAGAACCTTCGATATAACTTTTTCCATGATGGCAAGAGTCGGTTTGCTGATTGGGTAATGATTTGGCAGTTTGCTCATGATGACTGGAGCTTGGATATAGTACCTGAAAAATAGATTTATCCATAAAGGATAAAGGCTTGAGGGAGCGGCGTGGTCTAGTGGTTAGCAAGACGGACTCCTGTCAGAGGGTCCCGGCTTCTATTCCCAGTCCTGACCAAGAAAAAAGACACGCTTGCTTGTGTCCTTGGGCAAGTCACTTTGCCTCACCCCACCCAGGTGTAAAAGGGGTACCTGGCTGGTACTGATTGTCTATGTGAATGTTAGTCCAAGAGCGCTGAAATCGGCTGCCGGGACTGTAATACTCCCCAGGGAGTGGAGAAATGAAATTGGAATGAACAGACCTATAGCCCATCAAAGAGCATGTTACCAATTATATTTTGGATACTTACTTAAATTCTTCAAAATAGTTGTCCCTGATTAATTTACACAAAGATGTACTGTACGTCATGAGTGTGGCTAGGACGGAGAATTGTTGAAACAGAAGGACAGCATCCTTTGGCAAAAGTTCAGGCTTCGTGGACGGAGATATCAAATGCATCGTGATGGCAATCAGGCGTTTCATAAAGGTTTCCTAAAAGATCAAGAAACCATTTTACTGCCAATGTTGATCAAGTACTGCTAATGTTGATCAAGTACTGCTAATGTTGATCAAGTACTGCTAGTAATGTTGATCAAAGCAGAGAATTAATAAGCCATAAAAATTTTTTTGAATTGAGGGACATGCACAGTAGAGCTTGTGCAGGGGCTCATCATGACGTCACTTTTTTGACCGTCACTTTTGAGCTCTACCTGCAGTTTTTTCAACATGTGCTGAAAACTAGGCTTTGATTCTTTAACTCTATCAGTGCCAAAGACGTACTGGTACGTCCATGGATTTTTGGGACACTTCAGTTCACCAGATGAAGACCAGATGTCTCGGCAATCTATAATAATCTCTATACTGTTCTATATGTGACCTGCTCTGGCAAAAGCAGTCGCATGTCGCTCAGAAGTTGAGCCTCAACGAACTAAGATGACACCAGGAGAGAATGGAAGAAAAAGATTATTTCAGATTTCATAACAGACAGACAATACTGAAAGTGACAAACATTTGGTCTCAACCTGCCAAGCTTAGAGCATCACACGACTGGTTTTGCCAGAGCGGGTCACATATGGCTCTCTCACTGTGGACAGTGGAATTGTGTGTTGTTTGGGACTGGGCGGTTGTGCTGCACCTCATTTTGGGGCAAAAATTTACCTTTTTTGTGAAAAAATATAGTTTTTATGATCAATTTTTGAAAATGTTCCTGCCACAAATTCTGTTTTCATGGTTGTTTTGTTGAAAGAAGACGTAGAAACAAACATTCTGAGGCTGATTTGGGGTGTCTATCAGAATTTTTTTTCCTGAAATTTTGATGGGAAAAGCGGTCTAAAACCCGTTTTTTTTCTGGCACTGAAAGAGTTAAGTACATATCGGGCAAGCATTTCAGGGACCTTCACGAGACCTCTGCCTGCATTCTCCTAACATTTCCGTAATATATAAATATTGCACGACAAGCCATGGAATAGCAAAAATTATTCAACGGTGAAAATGATTATTTCACGAGGCGAAGCCGAGTGAAATAATCTTTTTCACCGTTGAATAATTTTGACTATTCCATGGCTTGTCGTGCAATATTTATTTTATCATACCTCAACTTCATTAAAATAGGGCACTGGGTATGCCGTGAAAATATAGCCATGGAATAGTAAAAATTATCGCATGGACACGTGACGGTGAATGACACGCCGTGATTGGTCGACGTTGCTTTGAGGTATGATAACATTCAATACAGAGGAGCTTTAACGGAAAATTGCTGGAAAACTTACAGTGGACTTTGATTCTTCAAGAGTTTTTATCAACAACTCTAGATTGAAGAAACTACCGTCTTTATCCCGACTTTTTTGCTGAGCAACTAACGTGAGTTCAAAGAGTAAAGATGTGGTCTGGTTGGTGAACTCCGCGAGGAGTTTTTTGAGCTGTAAAACAGGAGAAAAGATTGTGTTAAAATGAGAATTTCAGAAAATGAAATGGTCCACGGACCATGTGCTCACCAGGGTGAATGTACCAGAAGAACAAATAAGAAGTGTCAGGTCGGGGTTGGGTTCGGGCCCGGGGTTGGGTTCGGGCCCGGGGTTGGGTTCGGGCCCGGGGTTGGGTTCGGGCCCGGTCAAAATGTTCGATGGGAACATCCAGGGGTGGATCCAGGATTTGGGAAACGAGGGGGCACCTTGTGCTAGGACCATTGAAATTTGCACCCAATTCCAGAATTTCACGGTCAATTTTACAGATTTGTTGGCCAAATGAGGGGCGTGCGCCGGGTGCGTCCCCCCCCTAGGATACACGCCTGAGTACTGACCCTGATCTAATATCATGAAACTTACTTCAGAATCAGCAATGGCCTGCCGCTTGTCACTGTCCGTCATCACCAGGAGTGCCGCCGCCCGGGACATCTGGGGCTTGTGACGTTGAGGCATATCCGGGTCACAGGTCAGAAAGGAGAGCAGTTCGTGGATGACTTTTCCCTTCTGTTGTTTTAGACAAGAGGAACGATACGGAAGCGTTTCCGTTTCACGGAACATGAATGCTAACGTCTCAAGAGTCAAGTTGATGAGCCTGGAAGACAAAATATGGAGAAGTAAAGGCCTGTTTCCAGGGTGTTACAGCCGGGTGGAGCACCAAATTTAAGACCGTTTTAAGACCAAGTCTCAACAAAATTTAAGACCTATTTTCTTTTAAATGAAGCACCAAAACAGATCCCTGGGGGATGTCAGGCAGTGAAGGGAAGACTTATTTTCATCTTTTTCCTATTGTCTGTTATTTTGGTGCAGGTTTTCACTAGAATGCAGGCTGGCCCAAATAAAACCTAGGCCTACACAAGCATCGGTAGAAAAAACACCGATAACTTTTTTCCAAAATTGTCTTGAAGTACTTACCACGGCCAATAATGCTATGGCTTTAGCCCTGCAGAAAAATCTAATTCAAATATACAAACTCACTCAAATTCATCAGCTCGTTGGTTCTTGCCCTGTTCAGTGCTCAGATTTAAAGTTGAGTTTGGGAGATAAAGCTGCAGCTGGTGGACCAAGAACTGGAACAAATCAGGACTCTGAAGAAAAAAAAGATTGTTAACATATTATTTCAGGCGTGCAAGCGCCCATTTAGGGCATTACAGCTGCTCATCAAACAACATTGGGCGATATTAACGATATGTAGGAGGAAACCGGAGCCCCCGGAGGAACCTACGATGTCGAGGAGAGATCGCCCTCTCTACCACATAAAGCCACTTGAATGACCGGTCATCGAACCCGCGACCTCAGTGGTGGCAGGCGCCGATGTTTGCACTGCGCCACCCCAACACCCCAAACAGACTGACAAATCAGATGTGAAAAGCTCTCACTACTATAGTTATGTACCATAAATTGTTTACACGGCGTCACTGACATCGCACTGCATCAGCACGTGTTGGATGCACTACGACGTCACGTCACTCATGCAAACATGTGTTGCAAAATTCGGTACACGTCTATAGTTCTCCCACAAGACGTCGTGACCATTCATTGTCCGAGCATGATATAACACTACAAAACGCATCCTCTCAGACAATTATTACACCTCAACTTTTCGGCCCATGGCCTGCTTAACAGCTTTGCGTGGCAGCAGCCATTGAATGTCATTAAGCTTCTGACGTCATATGGTGAGAACTGTTAGACCGCCATCTTTGTTGGAAAGGTGTATAGGAATTGGGAAAGTTTGGAACAGAGGAGAAGTCTACCAACCTTCCAGAATAGTTTCTTGATGGCAAAGTTTCTTTCCGAGGCCACCTTGAGTTCGTTGATTAGACTGAAGACCTCTTCGATGTTATTTCCAGGGCTTAGTATCTCCTGCTTTAGTTGACCGAACAATGCTTCAAGCTTTTCGCTGAAATTAGGAGAAAAGGATAGGGATGTTTTTTGATGAAAATATTTGACTGGTGTTGGAGTCTGCTGTACACGAATCGAATCAACCACCATTGTCTCACTTCCACGAATTTTGTACAAGCCAGATTTGGTGCTGTCAAATACCCTGGGATGCCAAACTAGGAGCCAATCAATGAGGAGGTAGCCTAATTTTTTCTACCATTTGATGGCGCTGCGACCGTATCAACTTTTCCACTGTGACGTTGTACAGAACGTCAACGTCACACTGGCGTGACGTTGTGGCTTCATGCTCGCACCTCGTATTGCCACGGAGATGACGTCCTGAAGACAATGAAAAGGCCTGATTTGGTCGCAGCGACATCTTTCCGTGGAGAAGTGGTGACCCCCTCATTTCATTGTTTTAGTTCATAATAAGGTCAAAGTTCATCATAACTGGTGCCCTGTCCTACTTCAGGGTTACAGTACTCCTACATTTTGGCAGGTGCCTGGCCTCTCGTACAGGTAGCACAGGCAAACCTGCCTCTACTACTGCCTTCACTCACATTTCAATTATCCTACAGTGCACTTTTATACAGATAACAAGTTGTCATCTTAATTTTTTATGTGGGGTAGGAGGGTAGGGATGATTATTTTATTTTGGAAAATTATTTTGAGGTCTTTAGCAGGGTAGGGGACACTCGAGATTTATTTTATTTTCGTCGATATTAAAACTCAACAACAGCTGCTTGGTTTTGAATTTCCTGGAGGAAAATAAGACTGGTACTGAAAATGATATAACGAAGTAAAAGTTAAATTCAAAAGAGAAAAGTTAAATTTTCTTGATAACTGTGACCTTTGGGTGAAACTGGCATGGCTGGTGGCTGAGATAGCGGTACATGGGATGGCAGCTTTTCACCACAGTAGTGTAACCTCTTGAAAAATTTCACTTTGGTCAGCTGATACCGTACATGTGTCGATTAGGCAGGGCTTGACATAAGGTTTCTGTGGGTACTAAGGTGATTAAAATGACTAGAAAATAATGTTATTCAGACTGCATCTTAGAGAGTTGGGGTCGGCCTAGGACCATGCTTATTTTTTTTACAAGTTGCCAAAAAATCTTTAGGGTCGGCAGCATTTTGATGGGGTCGGTCGGGTTACCGGAACCACAGTATTATTTTTGTGTGGCCTAATAAAATATGCCCCCAGTGGCAATATGCCCCCAGTGTCAATAGAAAGGTAGGGTTTGATTGTTTTGAAAATGAATAACAGGTGAAGTTTTCCGCCGAGTTTCCATAAATGAATATTGGCAAGTTGCCTGATACAATAGTTATATTCAAGCGAAGGTGTTTTTGCAATTTTAATCACTTTTGAAAACTGTTCGACATGTTCAAGGCCTGTGCCCCCACAAAACAAACATGGGATCTCAGACGTGTCAGTGTGAAAATAACAGAGAATCGCTCCGGTCCCAAGGGTATGGGTTTGATTATCAGTCCGATCCGGTATCCATACATGTACTTACCCTGGTGTCTTCTTTGAATTGTGGTTCCTTTCAAATTCTGGATCGTGTAGCAAAGTTCCTCGCTGAAAAAGAAAGCGTAAGATTTCATGAAGACATCAGCTAATTACGAAGCTGATTTACACAGAACGCAACACAGCTGCAAAACTTTTTGACCCGTTCCAGCAAAAGCAGGTGCTTGTCACAACCAAGACAAGGGTATCTGTGTTACATTTTTCTGTCAGGGCCGAAGCCATAGCATTATTGGTCCTGGTGAGTGCGGAAGATGCCATCTCAAGCTACTCATGTTCCTCAGTAGGATGGGGTCTTTTACTTGGCCTTGCAAAGAAACAAGCTACGGCTTACTGTCCCATGCGATGGACGTGAAGAACCGGGAATGAAATCTCAAATGGCCCGGGTTGGATTTGAACCCGGAACCTGTTGCTTGCTGAGCGGACGTGATAACCACTCGGCTATCAGGGATCAAGGAAAGGGTAACCCCCTCACAACACAATAGCTGAAATGAACGTCTCTGCAGCTTTACAATAGTTGCGGACAGCACTGATAGTAGTTGAATAAACTGATGACCAATGATGGTCACTTGCGACAAGCGCCTTTTTTCCCTGGGGCGGGTCACATTTTTCCACATTGGGTGTATCACCATTTGACCATTGTTAAGGCGGGGGGGGGGGGGGGGGNGCCAGAAATAGAAACATGAAGCGATTTTCGCAACTTGTTGAAAGCTGTTGAAAGGTGTTGAAAGGGGGTTTAGATGGTTCAACAGGTTTCAACAACGTTCAACACCTTTCAGCTTTCAACATGTTGAATCGTGTAAACGCCCCTTTACGCTCCGCAGATCCTTGTGCTACGAATACTTACAATTTTGAAATTATCCCAAGCATTGTTCATGAACAACAGGACGGGTGAGTTATAAGCCATCATGTAGATATCCGAGGTGCATTTCTTCATTCCTGGGTATTCCTCTTCCTCAATGACTACTATTTCCACTTCGGCCTTTATGTCCTCCCTGAAAATGATAATATCTGGTACACAATAATAGATACCGTAAAGCAGGAAAATTTCACGTGCAGGAAATTTTCGTGAATTTCGCGAGAATGTACGAGTCGCGAAAATTTTCTGTCGTGAATATAATAGATAAACGCAAGTGATAAATATGGTCCATGAAAAAAAAAAACTCGCGAAAATATCCTGCCGCGAATATGTCTACAATTCTTGATTCGCTAACATTTCCAGTCGCGAAATTATCTTGTTTTATAGTAATTTAACATGACAAAAGATTTAGCACCAGTTCGTCAAGTATTAACTTGTGGGGAGTATGAGTATAAGAAATGTACATGTAGACAAAATTAACAGATATGCTAACCTTTCCTCTGCAATTGAACAATCGTCACTTTTTGACCTCGATTTTAAAGATATCTTCCTTTTCTTGCCCTTTTTGTCGCCATACAGTCCTAAATCATTTGGTACACTAGCTGGGGAAAGGAGCGACGGTTTTTTCTGCGGAGAGGGACTTGGCAACGGCCTAGGGGTTGTCGCCCCATTCTCCGAACTTCTGCGAGTCAGGGACTTTAGTTCATTTGACCCACCAGACGAGCTAGTGTCCGAGAGGTCGGAACCTTTTCTTCTGTGCCCAGCTCCTGATCGGGGAGTACAGAGCGCGCCATTGTTTGTCACGACGAGTCGATCCGGCGGGCCTAGCGGATGATTCGGAGCTGACTTCGCTAATCGCGGAGACTGAATCTCATCGAGGTTTAAATCATTGTCAAACGACTGTAAAAACTGATCCTCGTCCCAACTATCACTTCGTTTCAACTTCTGCGAGTCCGACGCATTTTTTCGAGTACTTCTGCTACTACTGGGTCGCCGTGGCAAGTTGGGCGAGGTCTTGCTCGACCTCAGTGGCAAGGGCGGTGATGTACCCCCCGCACGTGGGGTAAGGAGGTTAGAGGCGGATATTGCACTGCCCTGTCTCTCTAATGAGTCAAGATGAGTAGGAACGGAACGAGACCGTTCAATCGCGTCTGAGTCCCCTTTCTTTCCCTTTTTCCCCTTCGACGTCGAGTCTTCCGCGAGGTGGGTGATTGCGATGTGCAGCGTGTTTTCTCTTTCTTCACCGCCGAGGAAATTTGGGAAGTCATTTTTCTGCAAAGACAAGATTATAAATAAAGTTTTGGGTTTATAGTCTGATATCAACTGCGGTAGAGTTTCTCATCCGACTTTACACTTTAACCATGTTAACCCCAGTCTATCCTGAACACTGCACTTCTAAAGCCTACATGTAGTTCGTACTTCGATGCATGACCATCGGCGTCCGCCGCGCGATCAAATTCTTGACGCTGACTTCACGGAGTTAATTCCTAGTCCAACGTACTTCAGCGATGGCGACGCAATATGAAATGACTCAAGCAATTACAGTCTCGCGACCGGACGCCGACCAAAACGCATTCATCGAACATAGGTCGCGCGTCAGTCGCCGGCGATCGTCATGCATCGAAGTATGAACTACAGGCCTAAAGCTGACCTCAGGACAGACATTTGATGCAAGAGAAGATGAACGATATACCGTATACGCAAATATTTTCACGGGATAATATTTCACGAATTGAACATTTTTTTTCTGTTTCGCGTGGATTCATGTTCGCGTCAATGGCAGGGAAGCGAACTGACTGGATTATTGGGGGAAACTTTTTTTGTGTGTACATGTATTCGCGAAGAAATTTTGATTTCGCGATTTTCACGAGAATTTTTACACGCGAAAATATTTGCATATTGACGTGTTGTGAAAATAGGTTAATTTGACTGACCACGTCAGAAGGTAGAAAAGACCATAATAAGCAGCATTGGGTCAGGACCAACTCAATTAGATTGTGACCTAGGCCTATACTTAGCATTTAATTGACCACGTCAGAACAGACTTTTTCAACTTTTATTTCTGGGTAGAAAAGACCATACATCAGCACTGGGTTATGACCGACTCAATCAGACTGTGACCTAGGCCTATACTTAGCACAAACAGAGCATAGCAATATAGCGCTATAGCCAGGGCCAATCACTGAATAGGCCCCGTCTATATTAGGGATTTTATTCAAACAGTAAAATCAGGCCACTCTTGATGTAGTGACGTATTTACACCAGTAAACAGGTATTTAATTTCTTGGACAAAGAATGCTGATCACACCACGGTACAATCCAAAATATTTGCCGGATTCAAGTCTGGAATCCTATGATACAGTTCTGCTTGCAAAATAAGATATACAAGCATAAAGCTTAGCAACGATTATAGCAAGTCTCCTAGTAGTGGTAAAGGGCCTGGCTGTCCACACTGGAGTAGTTCTCAAAACGTCTGCCCCGTCCTAAAAAAATCGTAAAACAGGCTAGAACGTGTAACTTAACCCTTGGCAAAATAATGCCTCGATGTTCTGGAGCACCCTTCCCGTCCATGGAGTTTGCAAAAACACTGTAAAAAGTTGCCACTACATCCACTCCATTCGCAGATAGTTTGAGCCCGTTCGGCAAAATTTTCAAGAACGTACTGAGAACTAGCTCAGTCATGTCAGTGTGATTGGGGCATAAAGCCTGCCGCACACTGGAGCTATCTGCTGAGCAAAAAGTCATTCGAGACCATTTGCTCAGCAGATAGCTCACCGAAAAATATGCGCACACGCGAGCTTTTTGCCCTCACTGAAATTACGCGCACACAAGAGCTATCTGCTGAGCAAACGGTCTCGAATAACTTTTTGCCCAGCAGATAGCTCCAGTGTGCGGCACGCTTTAGGGGATCTTGGTGGTGCTTGAGGAACGATGCTCTGTACCCAGGCTTCTGCCAGTGGTGGATTGCTGAGATGCTGTATGAATGTACCAAGATCTGCCCCTTGTTTTCTTTGTCAGCCTTATGTGGGTGATCCACCGACTTTACCAATCTCGTACCCAGAGTTCAATGCCACATTAAACTGTGGAAAGGGCTAGACCGGTACTACTTTTTCACAGAGCAAATGCATTGTTGGTGGCGGATGAATTTCTGACCGTTGCACAGCGAATAGCGTAGGGATTAAGAGTTTGTTCTTTTTTCCATAATAAAACATCGAATACCCAACGGAATCTTAAAATAGTAGTAATTTTACAAATACTGGAACAAATTCTAATTTTCGGTATGATTATTTTATCAAATAATTTGTAAAATCGATGAGCACAAGAATCTTGTGCTGGGTTCCAGCCCTTTTCAGAGGTCTTAGCCAAGGAACGATGGTAGCGACCTCTTCAGATTGCGACTTTACAACAAGTTTACGATCAGTTTGCAATTAGTTCACGGCGCAATTGCAACTAGTTTACGACGAAAAATCATCGCCAGTGGATCAGCATTCACGATTCGTTGACGACTATAGACATGTACAGTTAAAAGTGTACATGTTTACAAAGTTTTTCCAGGTTAGTTTTTACTCAAAAGAAAGATATATCGATAGATAACAACATGTTTTATCTAAATATGATAGAGTTGTCTCGTTATACATAGGCCTACGCCTAATGACGCGCACAAACTTTTTCAGGGGGACAGCCGAAAATCTGCCAAGTGGTGCACTATTTATCCATTACACCTACATGTATAGTTTGCGACGAGTTTACGACGAGATCAAACATGTTTGATTTGGTTTGGTGGATCAGCTTCAACGTCACGTCATTTCTTTACGATCAGTTTGCGACTAGTTTACAACGAGTTTACGATTCGTTGACGACTGCCATCGTGAACTAATCGCAAACTGATCATAAACTCGTCCTGAAGTCGGTGGATCATCCGCACCAGCACACATCACTACTTTCGTTGATCACAGGCAATTTTCGCAGTCGGCAATTTATGCCGGTTTACAGCAGACGTCACGTGGTCTCGTGTGCTACAGATGGCGCACACATCACCACAACTAAACTGGCAACTACAAGCAATTTTCGTGGTGAGAAATCAAACTTGTTTGATTTTCAGCAACTCGTGGTCACCACAGAATTTCCGTGGTGAGTGGTCATTGCCGGCCACAGCATACATGTACTTGGCCATTTTCGTGGTGACCACAAAAATTACCTGTATGACTATGAGCAACAAAAGTGGTGACGTGTAGTGCTAGCTTTAGGTTCTACGGGCACTCTGGTTTCCTCCTGTTGTACATGTTCCTTTGATCCCCAATATTAGAGCTACATGGATTTGGTTCGATCCGGTTCGAGGCCATTTCACTTACTTTTTGTACCATGAAAAGGGAAGGATACAGGTCACATGGCTTTTTCATGGCACAAAAGCAAGTGAACCGGCTCTGTGTAAAAAGTGCTAATAATGCCATACTTGGTTCTCATCTTGGGATTTAATGCACCTGCTACATGTACATGTAGTGCTATCAGCACCTGCCTTACTAATTATAGATGGGCACTATTAGCACTAACAACACGACACTCCGTTTGTAGCCAAACAACAAGTCCGAACAACATGTCCGTCAAACATCATTATCACCTTGGTAATGTAAACAGTTCCCAATCAAAGTATTGATCAGGTGTTGGACCGAATAGACAGGTGTGGAGGCCTGTTTTACAATGACTGCAGGAAAATTATATATGAGACGCTGATGACATGGATGGAGAGAGTGAATAAAATGGTCCATGGACCATGTGCTCGCCTGGGTGAATGTACCAGAAGAACAAATGACAAATGTTAAATTGAAATGTTCCAGGGCAAACTTTGAGTTCCAGGGTAATATATGAGTATGGTCACAATTTCCAGGTCAAAACATTCTCGCTTAAGTAAATTACATGTACATGTATGTCCCCCTGGTGGCCAAATCAAGAATCGAATTGGACCAAAACTTGCTGCCACAGGTCATCTGACAAAGGAGAATTACCGTACACCAAGTTTCAGATCAATAGCCCCAGCAGTTTACGATGCGTGCCATCGAATGGCAAAAGGGGCTGTTCATTTTTGTCACTTGAGGAATCTGAGTTGTGATCCTAGGGAAAGCGTAAAAAGCTACGTATGCACTTGCAAATTGCAGGGATTATTTGTTGTGCTGTACAGAATAATCGCTGCAATTTGCAGCTTCATAGCTTTCTCCATTTTCTCTAGGATCACAACTCAGATTCCTCAATTGACGAAAAAGAACAGTCCATTTTGTCACAGAGACCATGACCCACAATATTTAATGATATGCTGATCCAGAATCTGTATAAATTATACAACATGTATCATTACTTAATCTCATAATTATGAAAACCAAGTATTGGACTGTTCAACCCGAGTAAGGCTATGTTTAGATCACCTTTAGAAAGTTTCACAAAAGACCCTGGTACGATCACAATGAAAACTGAAACAGTGCAACTAAGTACATTTCGTCGTATTGTGTCAAAATTGTGATATTTCCATACCATTGTAACATGGTAGGCCTGGGCCCGGGATCCGATGTGTTTTTTTTAATCGATGAACATCATGTTAGGGACCGTCTCAAAAACACCTGGAAGCCAAAGAAGTGTGATTTTTTTTCACTTCTGTCTTGACCCCCTCCCCCCTCAGTAAGTGAAACTTCGGCATCTAATTGGCTTCTTCACAAGATGTTGGGCAAGAAGAAAGGGACTAAACAATTTGTTGATTAAAAACACAGTTTTAATTTGACTGACTTTAAAAAGAGTATCCAGAGCAGTCTTGGTACCTCAGTATGCCCCCCCATAACATTTACCGTATACGCAAATATTTTCACGGCTAAAATATTTAGCGGTTGGGGTCCGCAAGTACCTTTTCGCGTGGATAAATATTCGCGGTTGGGGTCCGATATAAGATTTTAAAAACACTGTATTTTCAATGGAGCGCGGTGTAATTCAGTGCAAACCACGATGTATTAAGGGATCGTCAGCGATTGGAAAATGGTTCGCGTATAATAGAATTCGCGGGGGTATTGACCAGTTTGCGATTTTCGCGGTAATTCGCAAAAATATTTGCCTATACGGTATAATGAATGTTTTTTTTTCTTCATTATTTCTCTATTTTGATGGAAGACGTAATTGTATTTTTTTAGAAATAGCGAACCGCCCGAGTGATGTCGGACGTGTCAATTTTATTGTGTTTGTCCGACCCTGCTTTTGTCCTGTCTCACCATCGACAATGTGGTCACTCAGTAAAGTCTACTTGTTATCTAGTATTTGTCCGACCTTCGCTGGTAAAAATAGAAACCGGGCGGTGTGCTATTNTTGGCTTCAAGGTATTTTTGAGACGGTCCCTAACATGGTAGGCCTAGGCCCGGGAACCGGTGTGCTTTTTTTATCGATGAACATCATGTTAACATAGACAACACAGGTTAAGATCATGGAAGTAACTGCAAGAGAATGTGGGAACATACAAACTACATGATAAATTCATTACTACACCTTTAAGACAAATAGACTTTGTTGTCTGATCAATTTAAGTAACATGGGCTTCCCATGGTTTAGCCCATGGTTTGAAGCAATTTTATCCTTTTTAACCCTTTCACTGCCGAATTTCCGGCAATATAAGTTGTACGCTACACTGCCAAGTTTCCGGTTCTCCATTTTGGGGAAATCCCCTACATGTAATTTTGACTAGGGCGCCTTCTATGAATAGCCAAACTAACTAAAACATACCTTCTGCATGGGGCGTCGATGGTCGCCTACGGCAGTCTCAGGGGAATTCCTGTAATTTCGATTGAGGCGCCATCTGTGAATAGCCAAACTAACTAAACAGACCTTCTGTATTGGGCGACAATAGTCGCCTACGGCAGTCGCTAGAGGGGTGACGATCGTCGACTACGGCAAGGGTTAAACTTTGTACGCTTTCATATGTGTACCATGAGGAGCCCTGATAGCCTAGTGGTTATCACATCCGCTTAGCAAGCGGCAGGTCCCGGGTTCAAATCCAGCCTGGGGCATATGAGATTAATCATCCCTGGCCCCTCAGGTCCATTGCATGGGACAGTAAGCTGTGATGCCTTGTACCATGTGCCTTTACAAGGGCAAGTAAAAGACCCCCTCCAAGTGAGGAATATGAGTAGCTTGAGATGGCCTCATCCGTACTTACATGTACATGTACATTTACGGTACCAGGGCCAATGCTATGACTTTGGCCCTGATGCAAAGATCATTATACACATCAAATATCATGATGCACGCGGTTACAGGAAAATTTGTCACCGGATAATTCATCCCAGATAATTTGTCCCCAACATGCCCAAGGAAAATTCGTCCCTGGAAAATTTCCTCAGCATGAGAGATTTGAACCACTGAAGGTGGATTCACACCCAAACTGGATTCCGGTGCATTTTGCATTTCTGGTGCACAGAAACTGTGCATGCCGCATGCCCCGTGATTTCTATGTGGGTTTCATTGAAATAGGATTGAAGCCATCAACTTGAAGGAACCGCACCGCAATTAACACACCGGAATCCGGTTTTGGTATGAACTCTGAGGAACACAAAACAATCACTCCACAGAACAAATTAATGAACGCTTTTCAGTATGGAATAGCTCCGCACCACAAAACCTAACTGTCAGCAATGATATTGACACTTCATTTTTTCAAGAATGATTGAAAACCTGGTTGAATAATTCATTGAGGAGCACCACTTCAAAGGCAGTTTGTTCTGAAAAGCCCAATACAAATCCTGGATTGGAGATGGGTGATGTCTGTCCTGGCCGAACATGCAACTCCAACAATAAATGAACAGTAGTACTAGGGTTCCCCCCTGGATCTTGGAAGAGGGGGACAGAATGTTTTGCTGACCACAAAAGTTGTGCAAAGTATACATCCTTCCTTGTCACTTTCACCTTCTGAGTTCTGAACTAACTATAGTCTGTTCTCAAATTGAGGTAAACGACAAAGATCTGCGCACTTCCATGAAATCTCAACCATATAACCTCGGTCTGAAACTGAATGACGTGACACAGACAACCCAACGACAGTGACGTCGAAGACGTTGCATCAGACTCAACCATTGCTGAATCATGGATGGCGTCACGTCACCCAGTTTGAGATCTAGGCTCTGGTTGAGATTTTGGCGGAAGTGCGCAGATCTGCGAATTCGAGAATCATCCATAGATTGAGTTAAAACAGAGCTAATTTTGAAACACTCATCAGCAAATTATTGAGGGTGGCATCCCCATGAAAGGGAGGGGGACCATCCCCCTTCCCCCCCCTGGAGGAACCCTGAGTACTCTGTACACTGTGCCTGTCATATTCTACGATTAGATTTCATTCACAGCTTGAAGGAAGACAGCAGTAATGCTCTGATAGGGTCAGAAACCAAGCACAATCCCAAGCGATGAAAAGTCTATACCGTATACATGTACAAAACATGTACATGTAGGTCTACTATATTTGCGTACTTAGAGATACTTAAAGTAGAAAAAAGCTAAAAATGTGCATGGTTACATAATAGCTAAGGTGTACATATAACTCAAGAGTTCTCCACTAGTGTAACAGAACGGGCACGGCGCCCGTTCTAAAACGCAGGATTGATCTCGGCCCCCGGTCTAAAAATCCACCACCCGGTAAAAAAAATTCGCCACCTGGTCAAAATTATTCACTTATATAACACTAAGGTTTTGCAAGCACCGACAGGAGCTAGATTATTGTGTTCCGAAATGCCGGGAAATTGCATTTCAGGACTTCTTCTAGATTTCGAATTTTTCTGGGCGAGGCCCCCAGACCCCCCTGAGGACGCGTGTGTGGCTTCCGATATCAGTAATCCTGTAACGTCACCAGCGTCCGGTCTGTTTCAAACCCTGTGGAGAACCCTGAAATCATATGTGAATGTATGGCCCTTTCTGCAGTCCCTAGGACTGGTTGTACTTGTAGGCCTAGGCCCTAACCCTTTCAGCACACCAATGCCACACCACCAAGATCTACAGCCCATCACCTTCACAATGGCTTCTGGTTAGGGTCAGGGCTTCCTTTTTACAAATTCATAGAGTACCAATCCTTACCAATTCAATATCTAAGATATTCTTGAACGGCGCCTCTCCTCGTATCGTCTTGGGCGGGTTCTCTGTCAGGTATATGAAGTCGTGACCAACCACGACATAGCACAAGGCCTTATCAAGCTTAGGCTGCTTGTCCGACAAGACAATGCAGGACTCATGATACCGAATCCGTTCAAATGCATCCGAATCTAAATTCCTTTTCAAGAATGTTTCAAGTCTACTGTTTCTCTTATTAATAGGATCCACACCATTTCGCTCCATTCATCAAGCTCGAGAAACCGGTCACTTTTCAACTACAAACATGTAGAACCACCATGCAAACTTGTGCTGACAAGCATTGACACACTACTGTGCACAGTACACAACTCCACATGCATTTGTACTGTTTTCATACAGGCTTGACGTCATATCCACATACATTGTATACCGAGTTGACCTGTGCGTCGCCAGGGGTTGCGGCGGGCTCTTCGAAATTGTATGGAGTAGTAAGTGTTTAGGGCCCTGGAAAATTATTGCAGACTCTCGGCATATGAATTGATTGCAATTTTGAATACAAAATCAGGCAAGGCGTCGCAGCATCCCTCAGCAACAAATCGACAAATCGGGAAACCCCACAAAGAGGAATCCCAGCCTCGTTTAACAAATCATTTTGATGACGTCAGTCCAGGATAGCCTCTCCGCGGGAAATTCAAATCTCTTTCGCACGCGCTCTCTCAAAAAGTTTTCTCGTCAACAAAACGGAAGTAAAAATAAAATACAAACATTTCAGTTGGTAGTTTATGCGAAAATAAGGGAAAACAAGGGCAACGAATGAATTGCTTCCCGTAAGTTGTGGAGGTTATAAGGAAATCTCAACATGTTTTAGGCCTATACCAAATATGGAAGTGAAAACTCCACAGCCTGTGGCACAGGCGTGGATGGAATTCATCGCTGCGCATCATCTATAGTTCTTAAAAAACGGATGTTTTTTTTGTGAATAAAATGTCAAAGTCTGTAAACAAAAGTAGGTCTGTTGTATTTTGTTTACTTTTCCTGGATTCCCTGCAGATAATGAGGAAGATGTTTGATTGATTT
>NMRB01000786.1:249306-278507 GCA_002633025.1 Notospermus geniculatus | reverse complement strand
GTGTAATTTTTTCACTTCTGTCTTGACTCCCTCCCCCCCCCCCCATAAGTGAAGTTTCGGCATCTAATTGGCTTCACTCATGGGTGGTATTACACAAGTCTTATTAAAGATGTTGGGTAAGAAGAAAGGGACTTAACAACTTGTTGATTAAAAACACAGTTTTAATTTGACTGACTTTAAAGCTGATGTGAACGAACAAAAAGCCCCCATGCGACGAGCAAGAGAACTGCAAATGTCCTGCAAACACCTCAAACGAAGGCTCAGAACATGATAGACCCCACGACGCCAGGAGGGTGCCACATATTTGCCTTCGAGCTTTCGAGGTGTCAACATCCTATGGTGAGCTCCTGCTGAACACTGTTTTTGAAAGAAAATTTTTTGACCCAGCTGGGAATCGAACCCGCGCCTTGTTATCTCTGTTCCACCGTCTTCCCCATTCGGCCACCGAACTTGTTGGAAGACTTCTCATGTTTTCTCTTATTCGTAGTATTATTACGTAAGTCGAAGGCCCACGTCTATGACAAACACAAATCATGTCTCTGTCAGCTGGCTCTTTGGCCGAGTGGATAGAGTGGTGGATTACAAATCAGAAGGTCGACGGTTTGAATCCCGTCTAAAGACTGCGATTTTTTTTCTCCGAGTAGTGTAAGAGCTATCTGGAGATGTTGACAGCTCTGTTACCTAAAGGCAAATAAGGTGGCGCCCTCCTGGCGTCATGGGGTCTATCATGTTCTGAGCCTTCGATGAGGTTTTTGCAGGGCAATTGCAACTGTCTTGCTCATCGCATGGGGCCTTTTTGTTCGTTCACATCAGCTTTAAGAACAGTATCCAGAGCAGTCTTGGTATTATATGTAAGAGTTGACCTCAGTATGTATCCATTTTTAACATCACAATCAGATCATCAATTGATGAAAACCACACTTTGCAAGGTGTCATGAAAAAAGAACTTTCAAAATGTCAATTTTGAAAATGTCAAAATGACAATTTCTCAAATGTCAAAATGTCAAAATGTCAAAATGACAAAATGACAATTTCTCCTTAATTGTCCAGCGGCCACCTTTGGGGCTTGGTCGCTATTCTTTCCTTAATTGCTTGTTTGCCCTGTCTACACAGGCTATGTAGTTCTACATTCGGGTTTCAGCTCAGTCTTTTCTAGAGTTTCAGATTGTAAAGTTCCACTTGAAAAAGACCCCGGTTGGGGTCGAAAATTCGTGAATTCTGGAGATTGACTTCTTGTTTATTATCACTTAGTGTGTCAATTTTGTGCTTTTTGTACCTTGGTTCAAAATGTCAATGTATTTTTTTAGAAATTCCATGAAGCCACGTTTTTTTCAAGAAGTGAAATGGTGACGTTTAAGTCAGCCACCCCCTCCCCCTAGTGAAAAAAATTCACTACTTTGACTTCAAGGTATTTTTGAGATGGTCCCTAAGGATAACAATAAAACCTCGTACAGCAAGAACATCGCCGGCGATGTTTTGCTTTACTTCCTTACAAAAGCGCTCGAGGAGGCAAAGGGTCGGCTGAATCATCAGTACGGAAAAACAAGAAGAAGTAGAAGAGATTTTCTATAAGACGACATGAAAGAAAAAGCTGTACAACTTATACGGCAAGCGGTGTTCGTTTGGTTTTGCTCCCATCTGGACAAAAAGTCACTTACCGGTATGACATTTATAAGAGCAGGAAAAGAAAGATAGGCTGATTGACAGAACATGTGAGCAGCCGCAGAGCTTGTTGGATAAAGCAAGGTTCATTGGCGCACGAATCTGGTCCGTTTTCAGTCTGTTTGCCCCTATTTTTGCGGATACGACAACGCAAAAAGTCAATATGATCGATTTTCTACGGACCTGAGTCGGACAAAATCCGTGTGCCAATGAACCCTGCATAAAACCTCTACTGGTACCACACGGTAGAGTGGCCCGG
The DNA here is from genome assembly GCA_002633025.1 of Notospermus geniculatus. Classification (NCBI taxonomy): domain Eukaryota; kingdom Metazoa; phylum Nemertea; class Pilidiophora; order Heteronemertea; family Lineidae; genus Notospermus; species Notospermus geniculatus. The sequence goes on along the minus strand of NMRB01000786.1, from coordinate 276,586 downwards.
TTTCGAAACAGGTGAATGCCCAGATTTGTTTCTGTGGATGTGAAGTCCTGAGTTTCAAGGAAGTAATATTTTTGGCGTTTCAGAAAACCCTTTCCAATCCTACATTGGCAGTTACAGTCTGGAATATGAATTTCAAGATGTCCGCCTGGCTGCCATATTGAACACAGATCACAACCAAAATAGATCACGGCACCTCCCCTAACCCATCCTGCTACACCACTGAACTTTGGACTCAATCTGGCAATCTATTTTTAACTTGAGATGGAATAGCTAGCTGCAGATGCTGAGTGAACCTGAACATAAGCACTTTCTGAATTCAGTATAGTGTAGCTTTAAATGCACTGAGTAGTGTTATATATAGGATTTCAGAAGGGAATGGTGCAAATGGTGATGATGGCACAGGGTGGGTATTAAGTTACTTTTTCTGATAATAGAGGGCGTATGGTAATTATAGGCCTTCTAATTAAACAAGATGACATTGTAAATGTCTTATGGTTCCGGATGTACAGGTGCTTCTACCAGTACATGAACGATACATTGATAGAGATCAAGATACGTTGATAGAGGTCAGATACATTGATGGAGATCAGGATACATTGACTGATTACTTCAACAAGGGCAAAGTGCCAAGCTTGGAAATGTGCACAGCTAGGTCAGTGGTTGTTTAATCATTGTGTTCACTTGTGGTGTCTTGCACAGGCCTGGCACTTTGCCCATGTTGAAGTAAGGGGGGTGAATTATACTTCACATTTGACTTCACCATTGGACACCAAACCCCCACCATTGGAACATGCACTTCATACCGACCTGTGAAAAATATTGCATTTGCAACTGAGACACAATGCACCTCCCTCACACACACCTCTTTGGAGAAATTGTTTCTTTTGATGTAGGAAAAGATCTATCATCCTTGGTATATGGTAATATTTCTGCATTTTTTTGAGAAAACAAACTTCTTAGTCGAAAGTAGGCTATTTCTAAAAGTTCTGACATATCACTATCTTGATGGAGTAAAACATGCCATCTTTAGTAAAGATGTCTATCATCTCTGGTATTTGATAATATTTCAGCATTTTTTGAGAAAACAACTTCTTTGTCAAAAATATCTCAAAAGTTCAGGCATATCAGTCGACAGAAAATAAATAACGTGCTGCAAATTCTGTAAAAGGGGCCGTCTCAAAATTACATTGATGCCAAAAAGGACGGAGCGAGTGCTGTCTGTTGGTCATACTTTGAGATTGGCGTCAACAATAGCAGTTTCTAACCGTGGATAACGTAGTGGGTAACGGTTTGAAACTGCAGGGGGAGTTTACCTCCCCCTTGAAAAGATGAAGTAGGCACTTGACATTGGCTTCATCCATGTAGGGACGGAAGGCATGGAAAAATGATAAAGAAAAACATGTGAAGACACTAGTCAACCAAGAAAGCAATATTTATTTATGGTAAAATCTAGTCTCCTGTAAAAAAGAGTGATGCCAATTTTTTCAAAAAAGATAAAGTCCTTCCCCAAATCGAGAACCCACCCCAGATGAAGTAGCTTCTTTTTTGGCATCAAAACAATTTTGAGACGGTCCCTAAAAGCCAGGTAAATGAAGTGAGATGTCCAATATTATTGGTATAGGGGACATTGGATTTCTTCTTCTTTGATAAGTAATGAAAGTTTCCTAACAAAAATTATTTCTGCATATAACAAGTAGATAGGATTGAATATCGGCCAGGATTCAGGCTAACGTGCAACAGAAATTGATTTTCTGTCATCAAAGCGAGAGATATTGATAACCGGCCGAGCAGAAAAAGAACTCGTAGAATTGAGACTTTGCTGAAAACTTTGATACAAACAGCCAGGGGATGTCTCTGTCAACTTGATACACCTTCTTGGGTGACTTGAGGGACGTGGTACAAAAGCCAAAAGCCATTTTGAACGAGAAGAGCTGAAGCCAGCTTCGACAGTCCAAGGTCAGTGGTGGTGATGTTTATCGTGTAGAAAGAAATTCAAACTGGATCTAATCGAACTGGCTCGAGGTGCGTTCATGCAGTAGTAATGTGCTGAAGACCGGTTCAGGCACTTGGAGGTGCTAATACGCTGGAGTCTCAAGCCTAGCGTACATCATCACACTTGCGACTGGAGACAACTAGTCGCCCTACTGGCGACTGGGAGGATCTAGCTGGAACTGGAGGCGACTGATCAGTCGCAAGAAATGATCGATGTATGCACCCTTGCGACTCGCTGGAACTGAGATTTTGCCAATCATTGCGAGTTGCACATGTTCAACTTTCTTGCAACTAGTTGTACCCAGTTCCTTTCAGTCGCTGCAATGTACACGGGCTTGCGACTGATCAGTGCGAGTTTTCTGAACGAAACCTAGTCTCGTTGAGTCTCAACACACCGGATGTTCCTGAGTTGCTGCCAGTCGCAAGTGCGATTGTATTCGGTCAGGACATGACAGCTGATTGGATCCTCCTAGATCCTCCTAGCTGAATTTTGCGATTTGGTGATGTGCGCGCAGCGTGCACATCACATTTTAATAGTGGGATGTGACTATGAGCAGCCCCTATGTACAAGCTACAGTACGTTGCACAATTGACCTCCCTTACTCGCGTACCTTCTGCGTCACACGTGTATGGTGAGGGTGCATCACGCACGCATCTCTTCTGCGTGACATCCACGCTCCACAGGCAAATGACGTTACGTCTTCATTGCGTGCCTTTCATGACGGCGCACGACATCCGCAGAAGATACATGTACGAGGACGGTACGCACATGACGCTGCATGTGGTACGCGGATGGTGCGTGGCGCGGAAGGGAGGTCAATTGTGCAGCATACTGTATAAACAAGTTGAAGATGAGTTTTCTGCGACTGAGCCAAATACAGCTGAGCCTCGTCTGTCTCTGTCAGCGCCGAGCTTTATCAGCAATCCCACCACTACATCATGACATCTCCTTCCTCAATATTTGATCTGTGTGCGTGCAACCGTAACAAATTCTAAATGGAACAGAGTCTAGCAGACGCCATTTGTCAATTTCAAACTTAATCCAACCGAGATTAGACCAAGTTCGAACTCAAATCGATACTTTGCTTCAAAGACTGCAACACATGGTTCGGTGAGTTGATTTTCAGTTGATGGAAAATCTATCTGTAGGATTCTATACCAGAGACGTATCAGTGAAATGTATTCATGACAAATGAAGCTTATTTCACTCAAGGTTGTAACAAGGCTCTGAACAAAGCTCTTTGCAACGTTTTCTGGTACTTCTGTTGAAGTTCAGGGAATCATTTTAGCTGAAGAGACTGAATTTAAAGCTGAGGCCATTCGTTTTTTATTACTTGTTTGGCGGATCCGCCGATGTTAGTTTTGGGCTTTTTTGAAAAAAAATAAAATTGGAAAAATAGTCATTTTTTATTGCCTCCGATCTTAAAAACCCATATATCCGAAATAAAAGTGACACCTTTTGACTTTGCACATGTGCAGATGACACAATTGGATTCGGAAGCATGATCTATCTGTTCCCTCTGTCATGTTTATGATGTGTCCAGCCTTGTAGTTTAAGTTTTGCCTTCATTCGTCCTGATCCTGCCGTGGTTGAGTTGGGTTTTTTAAATATTTTTGGATTTTATTTTTATTTTTATTCCGATCTCCTGTGTTGGGTTTACAGCCAAGAAATCCGCCAAACAAGTAATATAAAAAGAATGGCCTGAACTTAATAGATATAAACCCCAAGTGGCAGAGGTAGAAATTACGAAGAGCCACAAGGTACTTCCAAACTACCTCTGAAAATGATACACCCTCTCGGACGGTCACAGTTGGCTTCATTTGCCACCACGCTCCTGATGAGGAAAGATCTCAGCACAGCTGCCAAATGAGAAAAAAACAAAAAATAATCTGTTATAGTACAGAGATTCGAACCCAAAACCCTATGATCGATTTGCCAACCTCTTTCTATTTGCACCACAATATGACTAAATGACGCCGATCAAAGGCGCTGTGGTTTTGAAGATCTCCATGAGGAAATAAAGGGATTGGAATTGCCATCATGCAAGCAAGCAGTCTTCGTGGGATAATACTTCAAACAACCTAATGACACATAAGGTCTGCGGTGGCATCCTGTAAAGTCAATGCACCAATGTACAAAATGTATGAAGTTTGACCTATCGAGCTTCAATATATCTTGAAAATTCAAACAACCTAATGACACATAAGGTCTGCGGTGGCATCCTGTAAAGTCAATGCACCAATGTACAAAATGTATGAAGTTTGACCTATCGAGCTTCAATATATCTTGAAAAAACTTTGTACTTAAAAAAATATTCTTCCGAAAATCTGTCAAAAAAATCAAATTGCTAACGGAATTAAGCAACAGTTCATCATGAGTAAATTTCCACTCGGTTGCTTATGCATTATGGGTAATCAAATTGTCTTGAGCGTACGACGCAGAGAATCGAAGCCACATCGGAATTTCGTCGTCGTGCAGTGTCGGCATGGATCACCTTGGGAAGTTGAACAGGTTTCTTTTATAGATGCACGACAGAGATCAATGAAGGCATATTCGATTCCAATCAAGCAGAAGCGTCTGCACACGCATATCAAGCAAATGAGGCTTGAAAGGTGAATTTCGTTTCTCTGGCATGCAGGTTGAGTCCGGTGAGGCATACGGTACGTCAAAGAACGTTAACAGGTTTTGAACAGAGACAATACCGCAGCATGGGACACCTTGTTGAGTTGCTGTCATTTTGAGTTTAAAATCCCGACGGTGATGCAGACGCAAGCCATCAAATTATTACGGTATTTTGCGCACCAAATGGATGCCTTTGGTGCAGCATGATTCAAGAGACTCGCTGCAGTATTAACAACTTTGGCGGAAAATTGATAGACATGACAAACTGACATGAACGCATGGTGCATGCGGTGCAATCAACTTCACATTGGATAATGACATGGATCCTCAATATTCCAACTTGTCAGGCTAGGAGAGAAACAAGCTGTCTTTTCCAACAGATGACTCAAGCCTACTGGCTCAGGTCGAAATTGCGTCTTGAAGCAACTCGTGGCAACTAGCTTTCTGGCAATTGGAAGCAACTCAGAGTGACTGATCAGTTGCCGATTTTGTCGACCTTAGCACGCTTGTGTCTCCGAGCAACTGCTGGATCTGCTAGTTGCCGCGAGTTGCCCATGTTCTACTTTTCGGCGACTAGTTCCACTCAGATCCATCGACCTGCGCCTGCTTGTGATTGATCAGTTGCATGAATCGGGGATATTTCATTGAAAGTCACGTGATGTGTACCAAAAAAAATGGTGGCAGTGCCCTGCGCCTTGCTACCTGTCCACTTCTGATCAACGCGCACATCGGTTATGACTGGTCATTACAGCAACAAGTGGCACTACAGTCTTCAATCTGGAGCGTGCACACATCGGACAGGCAATTGTACCGAATTCTACACGGAAATTGTCGATGTCTTCTGATTGGACCAGTCGGTAGTCATGTGATAAACATTTTGTGGGTCACATGATTCCATCAGGTGACCATGTGTGCTCCACAAACGAGGAAATTCACTGCCAGCATGCGTACATCAGAAGCGACTGAGGACGACTAGAAGCAATTGTTGGCAACGAGTAGAACATGAGCAACTGGCTGGAACTTGCGGCAACGGTTGGCAATAGCGTTGCCGGTGCATGTACATCGGCCTGTTTGAGCATCTGATCAGTTGCTGCTGGTTCCAGATACTTGCCAACCGTTGCCGGAAACGCCATTGCCAGTAGTTGCTTCCAGTCACAAGGCGGATGTACGCTAAGCTTTATAAGAAGTGCACTCATCCAGACCTTGTGTGGCGACTGTGCACAATGATTTGATCAATCAAAGATGAAAGTCCCAGAAAATTAACAAAGCCCATCCATGTCATATATACTTCACTCCAAACAGTACTTTCTTTCCATATTCCAGGTACGTTTGTCAATTTCATTTTGTGCAAAATTTTTGGAACATTACCAAAGAACATTAGCTTGGCCTTATTTTGACAACAATATTACACTACAATGTACACACAATTCTATCACATTTAACATGAACTCAACTCCTCAGAAGAATCAATGGTAACCTAATTACCAAAATGGATGACGACATCCCCAGAGGTCTGTCGAACACGGTTTAAACTGTAACACGCCGCATGGGAACCACTTGTTAAATGACTTTGCATTCAGTAATGGATACGCAAATTTTAAAATGGACCAGATCAACTTTGTGGCATGTGCATTAGAATCAGCAACGAAGGATTAGTTTTGGCATAAAATTTGGCAGTTCAACATTTGTTGATAAAATCAATAATTAACTCCATTTTTAGCTCTATTTTAGAATCCTACAGTACGGAGTGCAACCAACGTACCGGTACCCTACCTTTATCTGCGTACCAGTACCTTCACCGTATTCATGCGGAAGATACACTCTAATTCGTTCAGGGTCATATCTAGGCCTTTTTAGGGAGGCGCTGCGCCATGCTGCTAAAGGGGGCACCGCTGTGCCCTCTTTTATCCCCCTGGGTGCCGTGCCCCTAAAAAAATTTTTTTAGGTCCTAGGGCCCCAAACCCTTTGTCATGGTCCCTTTTGGTCATATCACCTCGATTCAACTGGCTTAAATTTGCTGCTGATTGGAGTTAGACCTTTTTAACTGACAAGCTTCTCAACTTCCGTTAGTAGAAATATCGCAAATGAAAAGTGCCCTTTTCAAGTTTGAAGTGCCTTTTTCACAAAGTTTGCACCCCGTGCCTATCTGAAATCCTAGATAAACCATGTCATTACATCGGTATATGGGTACATGTACGTCTTGCGTCTCTTCCGTGTTGGGTTGTCACACATCTCTTCCGCCAATAAATCACGCAGTGATAGTCGTTACCTTTCTTGAATAAGGATTACAGAATAGAATTTCTCATACATTTCAGGAAAAAAAACAGCCTTATCTCCATAAATTGTTTGCTCCATTAAGTTGTAATGGAATTTGCTGTTGAAATTATATTTGCAATTACCAACATTGCAAATAATTCTATTAGCACAATGCACAGCAGGAGTTATAAGTTGTGCAAATGAGTATGAATTGTGTTAAAATGAAATGAAATGAAATTGACTGACACTTTTATGCACACAGTTATTAGTTGTTTATTTCTTATTTTTTGTTAATTGCTGAATACTGGTTGCAGCACACCTAACCTCCCACAAAATTGCAGCTGCGACGTTAAAGTTGTGCGAGAATGTCATGTGAATTCTGCATTTTAACCAGGGCCTGCCTCAATCTTGAGTCCATAAAGGGAGGCAGAGCTTAGTGACTGCGCGATAGCTGCAATCACAATCCACTTCGAGAGGTTGCAATTCACAAGAAATCACTGTGTGCACCTGATGCCGCCAGCATGCAGTTATGCTTGCATCTAGAGGTGCAGTCGGAAATGCAAGAATCAAAACTTGTTGATATTTGGCACATCTGCAGGGCTTTCATTAACTTTTTCCCTACCTGGGTCATGACTTCCAAAAATTTTTCATGGAAGTCAATTTGGGAAGATGCTGGGGTCTTTAGAATTCCAGCAATTCTTTTTCGGGGTCATGACAATTCTTGTTATATTTTACTGGGGTCAAATCATTCCTTCGTTTGCTGCTACCGGTGCAGCGCTCGAGCCAGGAGTGTGTGGTTGTCATTTGCGAAGGGAATCCCCAGTTCTATTTTCACCTCCGCTAGCAAGGATTCGGCGTGTTGAAGAAAATTTGGCCACGCACGACTTTCAATATCATGATACCTGCGTCAGCCGGAATCCTACTGGCAGATGGGACTTCCACACTTTCTCTATCAGCGTATCATCGAATTTACCTGCGTTTTTGAGACTTCAGAATTACTTATATTTGCGTCATTTGTGTAGTTTACATGCGTAATAGACGCCAAACGCAGGCTTAATGAAAGCCCTGATCTGTATCACCGACATTATACGAAGCAAGGCCGTGCAAGTGGTGTGCACTGTTCATTTGTGCGTTATTAGAACTCAGGGCCGGCGCGGCCACTTTTCCATTGAGGGGGTACACCATCAATAGGGGCACCTACATACAGAGCGAGAGCAGGGCCATAGCTAGCTTTTTTTCGCTAGGGAGGCATTTTAAGCAGATAAGCTCAACGGACGTGGGCTTCGCCTTCCAGCATGGCGCCGAAGAGGCCGGTTTTGTGGGGGGGGGGTCTGAGGGGCCTCCCCCAGGAAAATTTTGAAAATTAGAAGCTCTGAGATGTGATTTTAGGTCAATTTCCTGCACCCTGAGACACGAACAATAATGATCTTTTTTCCCATTTGATTTTGCTGAAAAAATGTTTTTGAACGATTGGCCTGGGCGGGGGGCGTGTGCCCCCCCCCCATCCCTATGCTAGGTACGGGTCTGGAGAGATTAAGTTAAGTATAATTTCAAAGCACGACCAACCAAAATGCCCTGCTCCCCGAGAAAATTTTGATTCTGAAGTACCGGAAACGCGATTTCCTGGCATCTGGGCGGGGGTCGATGGACATAACACTTGGAGGGGCGTGCAAAGTGCCCTTTTGGGATTTGCGTGCCCTTTTCAAAAGGGCACCCCAACCAAAAAGGGCACATTACCCACAATTATTGAGGGGGTAAATACCCCCCCTACCCCCCCGGCCGCGCCGGCCCTGGAACTAGCATGATACCCGTGGTGAGCACTCACAGGATGCATTGCCAGAGGATGGCATGAAGGGGTAAAAAATTATAATGGCACCCACTTAAGGACAACCCCATATCATTCTCAAGATTCCCTGTGAAAATGGTGCCATTTCAATCAGAAACCATGGAGGAGTTAGAGGTCGAACTTAAAAGCATCACCGTCAATTATAGTATAGATTTTTTGTGATCTATTGCTATTGGACCACTCAAATTACCACTTTATGTCATGGGATGCTGATAAAATCCCACTGAAATCACCACGCAGGTGCTTATTTTTCGTTTGTAGCACCCTCGTGTTCAGCGGCGCCACCATTTAAAGGACTGTGTGGTCACAGGGGTTCATAGGTTACGGCCGGGGTTAAGATCACGTAGTCACTAAGCTCTGTGTGCGCACCACAGCTTGCTGTCTTCAAATGGTGAAGGCAAAACGCCACCTTGTTAGCCATGGAGCAGCGCTCGAAAAGTCTGGCCGAGCTGCCCTCGCCAGTTGGCGAATAGGCTGCTAGGTTCAGTTGCCATAAAAAAGTACGGGAATCTGGACGGCCGATGTAAAAACGGTGCAAAATTTTGGCGCTTTTTTCACTGCTGCTGTGGCGCCTTCACAGACAGGAACCAGTCTATGGTGATCGCAGCACCATCTTCAGCACACGCGGACGAACTGTTAATGGTAATATTCACTTGAAGATGGCATTTCAATCGCTCAGTTTGAACCAATCAGCGATGGTGCACATATAGTACATGTAACATTACCACAAGTTTGCAGTGTTCTAGCCAGAAATTTTTCCAAACAGGGCGGGATGACTGCATTTTCCTATGATTTTAAGGCCCTGGGTTTTCAAGCAGGGCGGGAGTGAAATTCAAACAGGGTGGTGTAATAGAAAATGCATTGCAAGTTACATTTTTAAACAGGGCGGTAAAATTACCTCTGAATTTTGAACAGGGTGGTACCGCCCTGTAAAACTGGTCTGGCTAGAACACTGGTTTGAAGTATTGCTGACACTCTGAGACTGGCGTGGTTTTGAGATAATTCTCACCGGCGTTCTTTGCAGGGCCGGATGCAGGATTTTGGAATAGGGGGGGGGGGGCCCGGACACCGTCACTGAGTCACAAGGCNCAAAGGCACGAAGCCACGACGGGGAGAGGGCTGGGGCCTCCCCCAGAAAATTTTGAATTCTAGATGCGCTTACGGTAGATATGACTTCCTAGCCTCTGGGGGGCATAATTTCCTCATCTATTTGCCCATTTTTTCGAAGTTACTGACCCATTTTTTGTTGGTCTTCCAAAAATACGGGGGGCCGTGGCCCCCCTCTGGATCCGCGCCTGCTTTGCTCCATGAAAACTTGCTCATTTCTACAGGTTGGAAAACAGGGTTGGCGACCTGTAGACCTTACTTTATTCACCAATTGGCAACCTGACCTTGTGGTCCACTCACCTAAGCCCAATTTCTTGTCACCAATGGTGAGAAAAAACGCTACTTTTCGAGTACATGTAACTGTGGAGGACTACGGAAACTGCAGCTTCGTCCTCACCTAATATCCAATATCATATTCTTTGTGGCATGTAAAAAATCCAACAACACACCTGCCAGAAAAAAAGGAGCCAGCTAAGAACAATACATGTGCAAAACAAGGCTGTGTCATTTTTTCAAAATATGCCACAAGTCTGTCTATCAGACAACAATCAAGACGTCCTCAAATATTTGCCAACATAATAAAACAAAAGGGAAGATCGTTTTTCTCAATGCAAGAAAACTTCGGCTGTAAAACATTCCCGAGAAACAGGACAAAGACAGGATATCTTGTCTTCTTTGGGATGAAAAGAGGGAGTGGGGGACTGCCTCAGAAACGTGATACAAAAACCTTTTAAATCCAGCGAAGCCAGAACTTTCTTTGGCAATATTTGTTCCTAGGTAAATTGATATTTCATTGTGAAGATCTAAAACATTTTGGAGAAACAAGTACACAACTGCTCCCACGCATTCTGATGAAGAAATAACCTTGAACAGGGCCTTCCAACTTCTCTTCTAGATGCAATGCAAAACGATCCAAACCCATTTTGGTACCTTTTATTAGCCTTCAGATTAATGTTCTAATTTTTTGACATCTTTAGCATGAGTTTGTCACTGAAATTAGTTTGGGGGAAAAAAACAGAAAAGTTTAGACCTGGCATCACCAGGTTAGTCATATTAAGCCTTGAAAATGAGGTAAGATAATTTACTTGTTTTGACATTTAGCACGAGTTCGGTCACTGAAATTAGTTCAAGGGTCAAAAAGAACAAAAAAAAAATTTTCAGACCTTGCAACACCAGGTTAGTTATGCCCCCCCCCCCCGTGCCCCTGCAGGTGAGACTTGATAGCCTCCTGATTTCCCTGCGCACCGAGGTGAGACTTGGCGGCCCGCCACGCTTGTTATAAAGCAGTCCATCCACGTATCATATGCTTCTGGTACATGTATATTTTGGATGGAAGAAAGATTGGCAATATTATTGCCCATTTTGAGCCTCATAATGGGCAATAATATTGCACACTGCTGGGTGTGTATTGCACACTGCTGGGGGCCATCCTCTTCTTTTTTCTTCATGAGCACAAAGGCTAAGGAAAGTAATGAACAACCCTGCCTCGCCCATCTCACCTAAACTCTGCTGGAACATATAACTTGGAGAGTTTGGGATCAATGAGGTTTCATGTTCCATTGAAAGGTAGCTCATTAGAAGATCATGTTCAGATCATCTATATAGTCTTCCGGGACAGCGAGGACAGAAAAAGGGCAACTTATAAGCTAGGAAGCTATTATAAACTCAACAATGAAGGTATGATGTTCAAGTATGAGATCAGTTGCCAAGCGGGAACTGCAATAAGGCCATTAGCTTTTTATTACTTGTTCGGCAGATCCACTGATGTTAGTTTTGGGCTTTTTCGGAAAAAAAAATTGGAACAAGCACAGCATTGAACGTCCCCCGTCGCCCCGGGTACAAGTCCGACGGGCATATATTTTGAAGATTCCATTCAGTATTAATGGCACAATCACAGTTTATGTGATTCGGCTTTTTGGCCCCCTGGTGGCAAAGTGGAAAATCAGATTAGGTCGATTCTATGACGTGACACACCGTTGGCCCATGACACANAATACAGGCCTTTGAATTTTTTCACAAAACGCCCCCTACTGGCCAAAGTAGGAATCGTATCGCACCCAAAATCGAACTTGACCTAGATTTTGTGGTCATACACACCCATATGCAATATGAAAATGATCGGTCAAAAACTGAAGGCGCTATCCATCTGACAAGGGAAAAGTTTACGGACACACGCACGCACGCACGCACTAACGCACGCACGACAGACCACCACTAAAGGCACCAAGCACAGCATAAGCCCTTTTGGCCTATGGGCCAAGCGGGCTAAAAATGACACCTTTTGACTCTGCACATGTGCAGATGACAGAATTGGATTCGGAAGCATGATCTATCTGTTACCAAGATTGCACACATTGTAATACTTTCATGACATGTATTGGTTCTGTCATGTCTGTGATGTATCCAGCCGTGTAAGCTTTAGTTTTGCCTTCATTCGTCGTGATCCTGCCGTTGTTGTGTTAGAATTTTTATCTCCTATGTTACCGGTAGGAGGTTTAGAGCAAAGAAATCTGCCAAACAAGTAACTTATAAAATTAATGACCAAATCAAAGATAGGGCCCCCCTGTCGCTTTGAGCGATCAACCTGAAATTTTTTGTGGGGGTTTATTGTCTCAAAAGTATGGCCAGCACTTCGGACCGCACATCCAAGATGGCATCAAAGGAACAGAAAAGGGCCATTTTCTTATGGTGTTTTTGTTGATTTTGAAGAAATTGGTAGGCCTATACCCTCAAAAATATTTCTGGCAGAGACCCTGCAGTGAACGGAGTTGGGACTTGATCATTCAACCATGCCACTCTCACATCAGTAGACATAAGTTCATTTTAAAGGGACCACTCTGAAGAACATCATCGGGAGCTGAGACCTACGCTTAGGCCACACTTTTAATATTCTTTGGTTCACGGGCGCCTCTTGTGTAAACTCAGGTACGGAGGGCGAAATAAAAATAAAAATAAAATCCTGCTTTTGCTTTTTAAAAATTTTGCGGTCTTGTTTTGTCCATTTCCTGATGTCGGAGGAAAAAAATATTAAAAAAATACTATTTTTAAAGAAATAAACTTTACTGCTGTGAAACATATTGCTCTGAAACATTGCGTCAGGCAGTTTGGTGTATGACTTGGACATGGTCATCAATATATCTAACGCAGAATTAGGTATCGCAGACGGCTTTTTTATTTTTATTTTTTGTTTTGAGAATCTCATGTGTTGGTGAACATCGGCGGAAATAAAAAAAAACGAATTTCACGATTTTATTTTTTTTTCACTTTTGGATTTTCGGACGTCGGCGGGCCCGTGAACCAAAGAATATAAAAAGTGTGGCCTTACTACACTGGGAAACATGTTTTTCCTTAATTTACATATTGTCTCTGAAGAGTATTCAAAAGCACCCAGGGAAATGACGACTTAGATCATCAATCATGTCTTCTGCATAGAAAAACATTTGTGGATTCTTCTGGTAATATAACAAGGTTATTGGTATAGCTACAGCAGATTCTGTAAGAAGCGGACCTGCTAAAACAATGGTGTTCTCGTTACCTCTGCAAAGAAACTAAGTATTAAAGTATTCCTTGTACATGCACTAGCAGGAAAGCTTGTTCGTTACCTCATCTAAATCTTACAGCCCTGGGGCCTGTTTCATAAAGTGACTTTAAGCTAATGGTACCATTAACTCAATGCATTTACCATTTGGTTAAAGGTACCATTAGCTTAAAGTCACAGGTCCCTGGTTCGAATTTTTTGCCTCTGCCCCGGCTTTCACTACACCATATCTTTTGACAAGATGTTCAAAATTTTCCACTGAGACAGAATGCATAACATTGTAGGCTGCTGTATTCAAAAAAGGTGTTTAACCCTTAGAGTGCCGTTACCGAGTGCGACAATTCTCTTTTTTAGCACAGTTATCGAGTATACTGGAAAAGGTCATAAAATTTCAAAACATATGCATTTTTGGCAACTTTAAAAAAAAACCCGGTCACAGGAGAAGGAAAAGTTGAAAAACCTGGCGCTCTAAGGGTTAAGACTTAGACACATGTAACTTCGTCAAATGCATGGTGGAAGTGCATGCATTTGTGAAGTTACACGCGTCTAAGTCTTAATCGCGCGATGATCACCCTTTTTGAATACGGCCCCGTAAGTGTAAAATCTCCCTTATCTTTTGCTGCGAAAATACTCACTCGTGATACATTATCTTTAAGAAAGCCCAAAGCTTGTAAATAAAATGAACAAAACAAACTCACCTCTATTACTCTTCAAGATGTTAAAAGCAGACACATGACATTATAATCACTCAACTAAATTGTGTTCCCATAACTTGATATTTTGAAAAAAATCACCTGTGTTACGTTACTTCCAAACTCACTGGTGCACTATTTCGTCTTCTACGGATTGTCCTCCACCTGACATGCTTGAAACCTGGCTGTCGGTATGCAGTTGTGTTAGCAAAGAATCTGACACTGAGAAAGAAACTCATCCCATAATCCCACACTTTAGGGGATAAAGAAAGCAGACTCGCGGCAAAAAATTACATCAGTAACAAACAATCGTGATAGAATTATGCTGGTTTTCTGCATACCACATTACTGAGTTGAAAACTTCAGTTCTTTGTGGCATATATTGTTCATTTTTTGCCATTAATTTTCTTGTTACAAATTCTAGTTCAACTGCTCAGGCTTTTTATAACCACAACTATTACATAGGCTCTGATGAAGCTCGCGGTAGGCTTCACCAATTTGAGATCTCTTTTACAATAGGACAAGAAGGAGAGTTACGGTTATCAAGAGAACGCAGACCAATTAGGCAAATAGATCAGACTAATAATTTTTTCAGCTATGAAAACAGGATGGTTTTGTACATTTATATCGGTATATTGACATAAAGGAATCAAACATAAAGGTTCAAACGATGTAGTAACTGAGGGATACACTTCATGTGTTGCCACCAGATGTCTCTCACTGCCTGAATTTTGGCTTTAAGTAATAGGCAGGAGCTTCAACTTTTTTTATGGTAGTGGGGTACATGAATCTGTGTCAACTTGATGCCTTGAATTCCATTTCTGAGGATAACAGAGCTATTTCCATTACAATTAGTGTTCCATGTGCAAATGTACGTTAGCCTATTCAAACGTTCATGCACAGATGACCCTGCACTCACATCGTTCGTGGGGTTCTCATTAATTCAGTCCTTTAGTATCAAGATCAACTTAAGTCTGAATTCAATAAAATTTGCAGTAAACGTGCAGAAGGGTCTTGCCTATCATAGGGAAAAGTCAGAATGCAAATCTTTTGAGGTTTAAAGGGATACTGTCCACATTTATAAAATGCTTTAGTAGGTTTTATGATATCAAGGATTGCTGAAAAATAGGCTGACTTTTACTGGCTCTGCAGATGTACTCATTCTCAACAGATATCAGACTTGAGTAAAAATGTCAACAAACAACTAACCGATTCCATTATATCACCCGAGAATAGTTTCAAATTTGTGGAACAAGATATCGTCCCTGCGTAGACCCAGACCCCGCTAGACATGGTTTAATAACGGTGATATCACAAAAATATAACCGGATTACCTGACGGCAGCCTGCAGCCGCATTCTAATTAGACAGTCGCTATTCATGGATCTATTCACAGATCCAATATCCGAGGGAATGTAAAAACCGATTTGTGGATCAATATCTGGTGGTTATATAATATTTCTCTAGGTGGCAGCACCTGACGATGCAAAAAGATGCTGCATTCTAACTGCAAGTAGGGCCTACTAAACATTGGAGAACTCTAAGTTGAATTTAGGGGGTAAACTAGAATGAGATACCCAGAGACCTGCCAAGGGTGTTCCGATACCTTGCTGGAGCTTGGGCAAGATTTTGCTGGAGAATAGGTCGTTTTAGGGGTTGCCTTGCTTGAGCATCATTCAAATCGGCCATGATCCCATAACTGTATTGTTCGTGACAGGACAGAACAATGAAGCAGCTCATAAATGAGTCCAAAAGAATAAGTGAACGAAGAGTAGGAAATGTCCATGAAATTATCCCGCTATATTGAATCAAAACTATGAGACTCCAGTTGTCGAGAGAGGTGGCAGACATCTTGAATTTATCGATCCTGACGAAAGTGGCAAAAGTTAAAAAATACGTTGAAGGAAAAGGTCCATGTCGGCAGCTCTTGGATAGTTAAACACACGTGATGTAGAGTATCTCTAGACATCGGTTACAAACTTTAGTGAAGATCCCAAGTTATAAAATTCCATAAAAATAAGAGAGGTGAAAATTTCGAGTTGAGCGGGTCCATGGCGGTGTGGCGAGTGCGCAGGACCAAGGTCACGTGGACCAAACACAATGACCGTAGTGCAACAAGAAAAGGATAGATGGCGCGTGTGCTGAAACATCCAAGGGCAAGCAGACAACATGGATCCCAAACATGTATTGTTCTGCACAAAACCCCATGGTGGATAATGTCCTTCAGCGAAGGACTGTGATTGCAAGGTCAGATAGCATTGGCGGTAAAACAGACAGAATCAAATGTCAGATTGCAAGAGCGCTGCCTGAGCAGACGATTAAGTCAGCAAAGGCGGTTGGAAAATGCAGTTTGTGAAATGGGGGAACAATTTTTCTGATGAGCTTCACTTTTGGGGAAATGCGGGAGTGCGGGAGAACAGGTGTAAATGCGTGAGTCTCCCGCGAAATGCATGAGACTTGGCACGTCTGAATTCGGCCCTAGGAAACTTGCCCCTTGAGGATTTTTAATGTATATTTACGTTGGCACTCGACCATGTCGACGTTGAGGAGCCTGATAGCCTAGTGGTTGTCACGTCCGCTTAGCAAGCGGCAGGTCCCGGGTTCGAATCCAGCCCGGGCCATGTGGGATTTAACTCCCGGCTCTTCAGTCCGTCGCATGGACACTAAGCCGTGGTGCCTTGAACCTTGTGTCTTTGCAAGGTCAAGTAAAATACCCCATCCAAGTGAGGAACATGAGTAGCTTGTGATGGCCTCCTCCGTACTTACATGTACCAGGGCCAATAATGCTATAGCGTCGGCCCTGACGGAAAAATGAAATACAATACCATGTCGACGTCGGGTCAACAGCATCCTCCCACAGCAGGGCTTTGGTCGCGTTCCTCTTCATACACTCCACACAAAGCCCTGCTGAAATTGGGCCTCCCAGGCAAGCAGAGGCAGTCAGAAAACCATTGCCCAATCAGAATGCAGCATTTTCAGGGTGTCAATATTAAATAATTATGACTCATAATAACAATCAAAGATAACAAGAATCTTTCCTATACACAGGAAGAACCTCTGTGGTAAAATTCAGTCAATTTTGGAAAGATGTAAGTGATTTGTAAAGGATAAAACTTTAAAATCAAACTGGGTAAAACCACGAAATTTGTACTTCTCCAGTCATCCTTAAAATACAGGGAGTGCAACTGGAGTATGGAACAGCCACATCAGATTCACTGGCCGTTGTATTTCAGCAGGGGTTTGTGTGAGCGGACGAAGAGGAGGGAGGTAAAAACCCCTGCTGTGGGAGGATGGGTCAACAGCCGAACGACGACGACCGCACTTAAAGGGTTAATATGGATGTGTTCTCCTGTCCTGGTAGAAACAATCACTAAGGGAGCTTTCAATGTCTTTAATGAGTGCATGCTCGGCCGAGTTTACATAGTCACATGGATCGGAAACAGAGTGCCTGCCAGTGGGATGATGTTATTTTGATCTCGTCTCAGAGGTACTTAGCAGGCATCCCCTCAGGGAGCATTCAAGTTTTTTCCACAGCCGATCCATCGACTGCTGTTGACATAGTGGACACTTATCCGAAGTATTGCCTTGTATCATCCATTAGATAATGCTGGGCAGATACACTTAGCTATCACGAACGTATATCCATACATGCAGCTTTCAATGGTATAGACCTTGAGTGTAGACTTTCTGACAGTCGCTATTCTGACAGTCAACAGTCATTTTCTTGACAGCCATTCTCAAAATTAACAAGCTAACAGAAATAATGGTTCGCTGGTGGTCGGCATTGTGAATATCAGTCAGCGCCACCACCCATGGCCACAGGAACAGGCTAACAAAAGCGGCACACCATGGTGACCTAGTTCATAATACACATAGAATCGAGGTACACCATGACGACATCTATGGACTGCTGTGTTTATACTGTGATGCTCCCCGCAATGTCAGTGGCATGTTTCGATTGTGATGTCAGAGTCGGTCGTCATTTTTGGGTGACGTCAGAGTCGGTCATCATTTTTGGGTGGAGAAAGGCAAAAACACCCAATTTTTGACGAATATCCCTGGTCGCAAAATTGACGAATTTCCATCAGCACAGATGCCTGTCGTTTCGGAAGCATTGTATGAAATCGCTACAAGTTTATCAAAGTGCCAAAATGCTCTTTGGTAGCTGCATGTACAGTAGGCCTACTTTGCATAATTGACCTACTCCCTTTCACGCCGAGCCATACCATCTGCGAACCACATGCAGCTTCATGCACGTACCGTCCTCGTATCTTCCACGGATGTTGCACACCGCCGTGAAATGCAGACAGTGAAGATGTAACGTCATTTGCCTGTGGTGCACGGACGTCAGGCAGAAGAGACGCGCACCGCACCCACACTACGCAATGAACTGAAACGTACCTTCCGCGTGACGTACACGGAAGGTACGCGGATAAAGGTACGTTAATTGTGAAACGTACTGTACGTATAATGTCAACGAAACAGAATATCCAACATGTCCAAACCTATATTGGATCATTATAAACATTCCTATTCAGATTCTTGATATCTTCAGTCCTCAAGACGGTAATAACAGTGACCAAAGTGTGACCGAATGACCAATAACTTCATCCACAAAGTCTGCGGAACGTTGATAACTGAAACACACTATCAGATGTAAACTCATTAACGAGAAACCAGCACGACCGTTCTACAGACTATAACCCGTCATAACCTGTGCAGTAAGAGGCTATTGTACCCATGGGGCCCTCTGGTAATAACGATAAGATTTATGGCCGAAAAAACACTTTCTGATGCCGCGAATGCTCGGTATTGTAAGATTATAATGAGTCAACGTTTCCCAGCACAGAACACGATCCATTACACCTTGGTATTCCATCCGCGTCCGCATCAGTCGTGTGCTCTTGAGATTTCATCGCATGTATGATTAACTCATGCCCCCAGAGTCCAGCAGACGGCATCTTCTGTCAAAGTTTCCACAAACCCTATGGTACAGATTGAAAAATATTTGAAGAAAGTTTGTTCCTATCAACCATCTGAAGAATGTTTCTTCAAATTCTTTCCATTTTATTTCCAAGGCTTCTAGAAAACTTCAACAGAAGATACCGTCTGCTCAAACCTAGGAGCAGATGAGTTAAGGGGTAGTTATTATCCACGGAACGGAATCGTTATTTTTGCCGGAACGGAACAGTCGAGGTGTCGGGGTGGCGCAGTGGAAACATCGGCGCCTGCCACCACTGAGGTCGCGGGTTCGATCCCCGGTCGTCCAAGTGGCTTTATGTGGTAGAGAGGGCGATCTCTCCTCGACATCGTAGGTTTCCTCCGGGGGCTCCGGTTTCCTCCTACATATCATCAATATTACCCAGTATTGTTTGATGAGTAGCTACATGTATAATGCCCTAAGTGGGCACGTGCACTTTGAAATAATATTTGTAGAACAGAAGTGAAAACGTGGAATGACGCTAAAACCGGAATGGCGGAGCCAATTTAAATATCCCACTATATTATAAATAGCAACAGAACACGTGATCGAAAGAGTTTTGTCAACGACGATTTCCCCTTTGGTTCTCCGCACCCCCTTTGCCATTACGCACGTGTATAGTCAACATTTTCAACGCGACTCCAGGTTCCACAAGTATGGTAGAGAATGAAAAGGGTGGTCGCCATTGACCCACTTAAGCCGCGGTGGTCATTTTAGTAATGTGTGGATATCATTATGCCGTTATTCGTCAAATCTATAAATTAAATCTTTTATTTAGTAATTCTCGAATATTTTCAAAAAGCTGAAAGCTCCATTGTTGATAGTTTCACCATTATATACAGTACGTTGCACAATTGACCTCCCTTTATCCGGGTACCTTCCGCGAACGTGACGCGGAAGGTATATGCTTCAGTTCATCGCGTATGGTACGGGTGCGTCGGGTGCGGGTACATTGGGTGAACGTTACATCTTCACTGCGTGCCTTCCATGACGCCGCGCCACGTCCTCGGAAGATACAAGGACGGTACGTGCATGACGCTGCATGTGGTACACGGATGGTGCAGGGCGCGGAAGGGAGGTCAATTGTGCAAAAACTACTTCATTCTATGTTTTGTTCCGGTTTTAGGGTCATTCCGCATTTTCATTTCTGTTCCGTTCCGTCAAAAATAACTATTCCGTTCCGCGGATAATAACTAACCATGATTAAGCTCACATGCACAGAAAAATATTGAGAACCATTCGTTTGCCATTACCGGATGATGGATATGTCACTTTTCTCGTTGGTCACCTTTGGTCACAATGGTTGTTCACGAAAGATGAATTGCATTATTCAACCAACACCTTATCTGCAGCAGCATCACCAGCAGACTCATCTTGTTGGACAATAATGAAAAGCAGCCGCTGATGAAATTGACATCCCCGCTTGTCCATTTTCTCTCAATTTAGAACAATGGGTTATGGACACAATTAATGTTCAAAGGGGGAGATGGTCATGGGCAGAGACGATTGGCGAGAATTTCTTATCAGGGATGACATCTTATGAAAAGTCCATAAGGTGGACAAAAGGGCGAATGTGCTGGTGCAAGAAGATATTGCACCGTAATTCTTGTTCTTATTCAACAATATTCTTTGCAACACAATTCGACAACACGTGCTGAGAATCGCCTGAAGAAAACCACGCTTCCATAACCACGCTTTAGACAGGAGCCAATAAATACCAGGGCCAAACCGCCAATAAACTCCGGTAGCACTAAAGGCCCGAACCCACTGACGCGTTTTCACGCAGCGGGAAAACACACCGGCAGAAAATGCTTTGTTAAAAGGCAGCGGACCGAGAAAATAACAAAGGACTTGTCGGGCAGTATGAAACCACGGCGGAAAAACGCGACAGTGGGTTCAGGCCTTAACAGTGCCTAACAGAGAGGTATGCATGCCTTACCATTACAGAATTTCTCTTTTAGGCTCTGTTAGGGATATTGGAGTTTCTTGGCGGTCGGTCCAGGATGGGCCTGACTGGAGTCCTGCATATTTTCATATAAAACCACTTTTTATCATCACAGTACAGAACGAATGACCAGTGACAAAGATAAATGACTAGAAGACAGTCAAAAACATCCCAGCCTTCCTCTAATTTTAATTCTGTCGCAGTGATTTTTTTAGGGTGACCGATGGCGGATATCATAGCTCTATGTGGTTTACATAAGACTAAACTACATGTACTCTGAGGGCATGCTATTCGCTTATAGTTCGATATCGTGCATCTCCAATTTTTCCAAATAGTATATCAAATAGCGAATACAGCATATAGCACTATGTAACAGGGGCAAGGCCCCTATTACATAGAGCTAACGCTATTCGGTATACGGTGAAAAATTGGACATGCAGAATTCGAACAAAAAGCGAATAGCGTGCCCTCAGAATAGTTTAGTCTTATGTAAACCACCACTCATGATGGAAATAACCTTGTCCGATTCACACTAAACGCGTGCCCAACGAAACGTGCCTAGAATACCTAATAGCGTATAGCTTTATGTAATAGGGGCCTAAGGGAACCCTCAGAAATATGATATCACCCGAGACTTTGCGAGGGCGATATCAAGTTTCTTCGTAGCCCGTATTGCCCCAACAAAGGATAACAATTTGATTTTTTTTCGTCTCGCCTCAAAACATCATGAATGACGTGCGGGACGTCTTGGATGCTGTCCCGTCAGGTGCTGCACTCTTTTAGAGGAATATCCTGTATTGTCGTGTGCGACGATCCCTTGAAAAATGAATACTATATCATGATCAGTCCCACCAAATGTGATAAACCCCACTAACAATCCATTTGCTTTGTGAGGACATATCAAAACACGACGCTAATTCCTAATCTGCCATCTTCAGCAAGAAGATCAGATTCAGGTACATGCTCACTCTCGTTTACGTCGTCCTCATCACATACTTCTGATCCTCCCGCTAGCTGTGTTTGTGCCTAATCCAGGTTAACGGCCTCAATTTGTACCTTCGACACCTCGCTATCCAGCTTCCGTTATAAAATTGTCTATAGCTGGAGGTGTTGTGATACAAAAAATGTTGAACGCACCTTGTGGGGACATGAGAATCACACAATACATTGTAAGCTTTTAAATAAAAGATATTGATTTCACAGCATTACTAATGACTCTTTGATTGGTGATGTTTTGTCCACAGGGCATTCGACATGTGTCCAAAAAAATGTGAGGTGGTCTATAGGAAAACCCGTCGGGTTGAAAGTTACTTAAAGGAGCACGGTATTGCCATTTTTTTCCCGACAGCCGGCACCACCGCGCCACTCTCCAACCCACATTGTCGGCGAATTGACCCGATTGACTGCGTACATTTTGTAATGGATTTTTGTTGTTCGAATTGCTGTCGCTAGGTGGCTCACTCTACGTCGGCAGTCAAATTACCCTTTAGAGGGTGCATACCATCCTCCTTTACCAGACATGAGATTGACCGTCGGGCCGTGAGAAAATTTTGTCATTTGGGAACGCCAGAGAGCCTATTTCCAGGCATTTCAGCAGGCATGAAAATCGAACTGAGCGGCCGCCATTACAAGAACGTCACTTGGCCAGGGGTTTCATTAGAAGCCGGCGACCGGCGAAATTCGGCGTCTGTTTCGGCCGTGATCGACGGCTACTTCCCGCCGAGGTTTAGAAACAAATTCTGCGCAAACATCGTCAAAATGCCCAAACACCCTTCCAAATCACTTGTCTTTTATCCACGGACGAATAAAACATACAATTCGCAACATCCTCTGGAGTTCCTAGATTAACGCGTTCCGCCATGTGCCGCGTCTGGTTTGACCAAGCTGCTTCCGGCTTCGCCTCTTCGGTAGTGTTGGCGCCAAAACCAATGATGACGCAAGCGCATGCTGTCCAGAAACAATGGCATCGCAGTGCCTCCAAAATCCTCACTCTGGCCATATTGTGAACTCTTTAGTTCGCAATTCGGCCAGAGCGCGGATTTTGGGGCGATGCGATCGATTCCTCGAATGTGCGCGGAAACGAACTAGAAGCACGTGTAGGGCCGGGCAATTCAAAATTTAGTGTCGCTGAAATAAAAGATGCAACGGTACCAGTCCGGAATAAAAACAAAGACTGAGGTTAGTTTGAGCAAAGGCAGGGCTAGGCCTACATGTGGTGGTGGCAAATAAAATCAAGAATTTCAAAGTTTTTTTTATCTTGATTTTGACAGAATCAATCATAACATGAAGCCCTTTCAGCAAAGTATAAGGCTGGGTTTTTCCCTGTTTACGGTTCGGGGCGACAGCGGTGGTGTCTCCTGCTACTCATTCAAGGTCTCCTGCTACTTTGCTGAAATTGAAAAAATAATGAAACCCCTGCTTGGCACGAATACTGACGGAAATTGCCGATCGACCGGCCGAGTGTGTGACGTCAGAGGCTGTGCCAAATTTGGTCACCGTTACGCTACTATTCCATTCATCACTGTTCGTGACTGGAGTTGGTTGACCAATCAGGAAGAAGGGCGCGAATATGGCGCGTAGAGACGTGAATACATAATGTGATTGCGCATAAATTATTGATTTTCGTTTTGAAGTGGACTGCGGCCGNTCTGATCCTCCCGCTAGCTGTGTTTGTGCCTAATCCGGGTTAACGGCCTCAATTTGTACCTTCGACACCTCGCTATCCTAGCTTCCGTTATAAAATTGTCTATAGCTGGAGGTGTTGTCATACAAAAAATGCTGAACACACCTTGTGGGGACATGAGAATCACACAATACATTGTAAGCTTTTAAATAAAAGATATCGCTTTCACAGCATTACTAATGACTCTTTGATTGGTGATGTTTTGTCCACAAGCATTCTACATTCTACATGGTGTCCAAATGAAATGGTCCATGGACCATGTGCTCACTTGTTTGGCCATAATAGTGTAATGACAGAGAGAGGTACATGTCAGTTATAAGCAATCTGGGTCAAGTCATTCCCATGTTGCAGGACTTCAATGATTGTCAGTTTATGCCACCTGGCGGCCATATTGGATGTCCGATTGGGTCAAAACTTCACATGCACATGGCTGGACAAGGGAGTGGAGACGGGGCTGGAGAAGGGCCAGAAGTGGAGAAGGGGCTTCATCAGCTTCTCCAGCCCCTTCTCCTGACAATGACAATAGTCCCAGTGGTTACGAAATGTGCCCTGCTGAACATTTCAAAGGAAGGGATGTGGTCAGTGATGTCAGCCACCAGAACTCCCTCTCATCTCAAAAGCAGGTTATCTCCTGCAAGCTGACATGCAGCGTATTAGAAAACAAAGACTAATCAGGCAGAATCAAGTTGAAATGACGACTATCATCACTCTTGTAATCAAAACTTAAGCAACGGTGCATTAATCCAGTGAAGAAATTAGGTGCAAATGTTGGGAGTTAGCGATAATTTCATTTCAATGCAAACTGACTCCAGCTGCCTTCCATTTAATACAGACTACCACATCTATACGACGTGGACCATTTTTGCTGAATTCAATCTCAAACCACAGTCGACTGTACAATATGATTCATTTAGCCCACAGCAAATTTTCGTCTCTTACCATCTCCCGAGTCTCGAATAATCCTTCGCTCTCCATCAAACCATCGACAATGGATACGTTTTCAGTCATTTAATCTTCTTTTGTGTGGAACCAAATTTTTTCCTCCTTTTCTTCTTGCTTGATGGATATCTAATGGCGGTAATTACTTCATAATGAACATTTTCTCCATTATTCCATTTGTTTTGTCATGTTAAAAACCTGTGTGCATTTTAATGGCTGTCGGAGGAGATTAGATGAGAATTCTGAGTCAGTAGTGTAGAAATAACACTGATCTGCAGTACATGAGGACTGAAATATCGCTGCAATCCAAGCCACTCCAAAATTAAAGGGGAAATGACGGAACAAATTATCCACAATTTAGACCTCTGCTCGAAATACGAGCAGACTCTAAGAAAGTTAAGCCTAAAGCCTAGTTCATACTTCGATGCAAGACCACTGGCATCCGACGCGCGATCAAATCTGGACGCCCGACTTCACGGAATTGTTTCATAGTCCAGCGTACTTTAGCAACGGCGACACGTTATGAAATTACTGAAGTAATTACAGCCACGTGATTGGACGCCGACCAAATCGCAGGACAGGGTCTGCGCCGAACACAAGATCGTGTGTCGGTCGCCAGCGATGGTCCTGCAACGAAGTATGAATTGGCTTAATTCATACTTCGACACGCGATCATCGTTGGTGACCGATCGCACAAACTCGCATTCGACACCGACCCCATCGCACGATTTTGTCGGCGTCCAATCACAAGACTGCAGACATGAGTCATTTCATAACGCGTCGCCGTCGCCAAAGTAAGAATCAACTCCGCGAAGGCAGCATCCAGATTTTGATCGCGCGTCAGATGCCGATGTCTTGCATCGAAGTATGAACTACGCTTTACAAGAAATTTATCTCGGTCATATCTGCAGCAGGCCTACATTTTCTTCACCAAAGGGGATAGCCTGATGCACGTTTACACAGCCGAACATTTCGGTCCAGCTGAAGTGAACCGTACTCAGACCGGACCAGGTCCACTTCACTTGTACCGTTTAGACGGCAGCGATGAGTCACCGTGCAACCTAAAGTGTCGCTCTCCATTGACTGGAGGTAAGAAACTCGCACGGAATCATGCCAAGTTTTCCCACAAGTGCCGCAAGTACGAAGTGCGCGCATGCTCAATACTGTCCCAGGTAAGTGGACTCGGTTCAGTTCACTGTGCGTCCGGTTTAAACTGCACATTTGGTCGAGATACCATAACTCAGACCGGACTGAGACCACCTCCTTCTGCGGGTCTTGGTACGGTTCACTTGTGGTCCGAACCGAGTCGCTAATGGCAGGTTTACACTGCCACTTTTTTTGCCATACGCGTACTCGGTCCAGTCCGAGTTCACTTGATTTTTGGCAGTGTAAACGCGGCTATGTCAAGGTTCAAACTCAGAACGTAATCCAGCAAGAAAAGGTTAACAGACCATCACCCAGCACATCTGATTAATTTCGTCAAGCTAACTTTTATTACAGAAATTTCTCAAGAAAATGAAAGTCTTCCTGTCTGCAATATACCCTAGCCAAACAGGATCGGCTCAATTAATTTCAAACTGAAATGCACATTGCCAACAAAGCCAGCATTGCTCTTTTGTCCGCTGACCATATTGGACTATTGTCCAAAAGGTAATGAAGGAGACACCGAAAGCAATTTCATGAGGGGGTTGATTGAACTGGCTATCTGACAATCTCGTACCTAGTCTTGCTTGGCCAGACGTTACGGGCTCACCCCTTCGGTAAGTCACACCCCGCGTCGTGGCTCTTTTAGAGATTGACAGTCGTGACGACCGCGTGGTGGCAGCACGGGTCCTTGCGTTTTGCTTGAAGTACGTTTCGCGGAATTTCCATGGCAATTATGATTGAGAAAGCGTGGTGATTGGCTGGAGCCCAGTGGAGTGCCATCTAGGTGTTCACGGCTTTTGAGCCACAAAAGTGTCAGTGTGTAGAAGACCGGGACGTCGACACTGGGGCCGAGTGTCGTACCCAGATCTACCTCATCCGAGGATATCTCTGGAAAGGGCTACGACCTGACCAAAATTTCTGGTCAACCACTGGCAGCATGCCAAAATATTTGTTTCACACAATATTTCGTTCTTTGATGACTAAAAAATATCATGTATGCCTAAAAAGCCATATAATTACACCCAAAACACGAAGTTGTTTGAGTATTAGAGCAATTTCAACGAATAGCAGTTGAGAACTATTTGACATCCTGCCGCGGATGCCAGCCTCGGTGTGATTCGCCTCAAAATTAGTATATATCGATGTGCTGATGCTAACCTAACCCCTGACAACGCGCATGCGCAGTATTCCTAAAGTAGTACCGGTCGCAGCCCTTTCCAGTGGTGTTGTAGATACGTAAACCCACTGGGGACGAGTTTGGCTATCTGAGTATGTGTACTCCCGAATACCATCAGGTGCTCCAGCCTCGCCAATATTATCACATTTATATATGATTGATAGTAGGTAGTGAATAATGTAATTAACACGTTCGCTGCCGAGCTACGAGTATATTCGTTTGGACGTGCCCATCGCTGTTGCCAGCTACGAGTATTCTCGTAGTAGATCAAAGCATTTTTCAATATGTGATAAAATCTTTGGCAATGGCGTAGGGAACTCTGAATTCATTTTGGCAAGGAGAATGGACCATTTTAG
>NMRB01000786.1:234996-246400 GCA_002633025.1 Notospermus geniculatus | reverse complement strand
CTCGTGTGCTGCTGATGGCATGCATCTCCACAACAGTGTTACTACAAGCAATTTTCGTGGTGAGAAATAAAACCGGTTTGATTTTTGGCAACTCGTGGTCACTACAGAATTTCCGTGGTGAGTGGTCGTTGCCGGCCACAGCACACTTGCCCATTTTCGTGGCGACCACGAAAATTGCCTGTATTAGCAACAAAAGAGGCGACGTGTGCTGCAGGCCCAAGTCTCTGCCTAGTTGCAGCATTATGGCAAATAGAGAGAGTCCAATTTTTACATTCTGCATAATGCATCGTGTAGAAATCGGCTAACCTCTTCCTACACTCTGCAGCAAGCAGCCAGATTCCATGTTCAACGCTTTGGGATTTTCTCGTGCGCCCAATCAGAAGCCTCGTTTCTTCGTCGTTCACGGAAGAAAAAATATCAATGATGTCATTTTATCAAATTTTGACTGGTCAACGTCATTACCGGGAACACGTCATGCATGTGGGTTGGTGCAAGCTTTGCCGTGATTGGTTGCTATTTTTGGGACCGGGAAAATCCGTTGAACACGGAATGTGGTTTGCTTGCGTGAAGGTCAAGGGAGGAGAAGCCGAGTCTTTACCTGAAATCAGTGAAGGTGAATTTTTACATCTTGAAGGTTGAAGGGTTACCAAGAATTGATAGAAATCCCGTGAACTGATACCATTCAAGTATTTCATACATGACTCATTGTCCTATCATGGTTTCTCATTTGCACCTTAATTGTCTATAGTCTGTTTACTATCAATTGGCCTGGAGTCATGTGTAGTTCCATGCAACACATCCATGTACCTCTCTATCCAAGTCAGGGTGCACAGAGATCACAACCTGGAGGGTATGGCTTAAATGACCTGGTCTGACTCACATATTAGGACTATTTCCCATATTCACAGTTCATAAATCCACCTTACTTTTAATGGTGTTGTAATGATTTTTCTTATCATTGCCGATGGCATTGAAGTATTGGCACTTACAGCTGAGAACCGGAGGCATTTTCAATTTTCAATTTGGTAGAATTGCTCCAATATTCGTGTGTAAGTGACCAAAATGATGCTGTCCACTGACTCATCTTTCAACTGAACATGTGACCGTGACCGGCAGCAAAATGAGTCGGAATGCGCACAGAAGTAGATCCAAGGTGATCCAATGGTTTGTTGATTTCAGCATTGTCTGCCCGTTGTGGAATTTGACTTTGTCTATTTCTGCACTTCTTCTCTGGTGTCATCTTGAGTCTTCTTTTTTTCTTCTTTCCGGTGCATACCAGCTCATTTTGCTGTCACGGGTCACATATTCAATCCAGGGGGATTACATTGGAGACATCACATTTCCAAACCTCAAGGGTTGCCAACTGAACAGATTTATTCGACAGCCTCCACAAATGTGCCAACGATTTGGCAAACTACGCAGTATTTCATGCCCAATGCATACATATCAGCGCAGTTTTCTCCTTCATTCTCTACTTACATGTAGGCCTACCCTATGGACTACATTTGAATAATCTCGCACCCATGAATTCCAGTCAAGTTACATGAGAAAATTCGCCACCTGAACCCCCCAAACAGTCAACCGTGGTGAGGACCGTGGCAGAGGCCTCCCACTCGTCCATTCTTTTCTCGACGGTGCTCGAGACGGGACGGGTGTTACAGGAATATTCGATTTCAAATATTCGAAGTGGTTAAGTGAATAAAAGGGCCGCCATTTTGTTTTCGATGGGAATTTTATCTTCATGCATTGCGCACCAAGCCAGAATACTGTGGTCGCGGAGTTAGGCTGGATTGGGGCCGGTCATGGTGGTTCTATAGGCCTACATTATAACCCGCAGGAGTAGCCTTAAATAAATGAAAGCAATGCCCGAATACAAATCTCGGGAAGGCATGTCTTGGATTCATTCATATTGAAAACATGAAACCAACATCGTGCCCATGTAATATGGTAATAGCAAAATAGGCGGATATGAAACCAATCCGGCATAACTCCGCGACCAAAGTATTTTGTTCCGTGACATTTTGCGAGGAGAGGCAAAGGGAATCATGCAGGTGGTTCGAACCACCAGAAATCCTATTTGAGCTTAAATATGATGACCAATAACAGCTCAGTGAATTGGTCTCTTAATACGACAAACATCAGATCACAACAATCTGCGTACCACATGCAGCGTCATGCGCGTACCGCGGTCCTCGTATCTTCCGAGCATGTCGCGTGCCATCATGGAAGGCACGTAGTGAAGATGTAACATCATTCACCTGTGGTGTGTGGACGTCACGCAGAAACGACGCGTGACGCACCCGTACCATACGCAATGGGTCATATATGAATAAAGACTAGTAAATGCTTTTACTTGAATTTTGCAATACATATGCACAAGGCAATGCTGTACAAATCTGGAGTAAAAGCATTTGCTAGTCTTTATTCACATGACCCATTGGACTGACACGTACCTTCCGCGTCGCGTCCGCGGAAGGTATGCGGATAAAGGAGGTCAATTGTGCAAGGTACTGTACCTTTTGGTGGTCATGTTAAAATTGATGCCAAGACAATGTCATTCCTATCAGATGACCCTATTTCTAATCCTTTACTGGACATAAATGATGAATGAGCCATCTGCTCGACTTGGTCAGTCTTTTTTGACACGGTAATTAATTGATTTCTTATTGTCACAAAGCGGTTTACCTCGCGATCAAATGGAAGACAAAGGCTCCATCCAAATATCATGAATCGTGAGATTTATCAGAGGAACAGCGGTCATTTGTTATACATGGTCGACATGACAGATCGGAGGAGATGACCATATCCAATGATTGTCCCTAAAGATTAATCTTGCAAGATTCGGAGTGCCTAAAGCCTAGCGTACATCACACTTGCGACTGGAGACTAGTCGCCATTGAGCTACTGGCGACTGGGAGGACCTAGCTGGAACTGGAGGTGATGATCAGTCGCCAGAAGCGGTCAATGTACGCACCCTTGTGACTCGCTGGAACTGAGATTTTGCCAGTCGCTGGGAGTTGCACATGTTCAACTTTCTAGCGATTAGTTGTACCCAGTTTTCTGAACGAAACCTTTGTTGAGTCTCAACACCCCAGAAGTTACCTGAGTTGCTGCCAGTTGCAAGTGCAATGTGCTCCTCCTAGTTTTACTGAGTTGCTGAATTTGCGATGTGCGTGCAGCGTGTACATCACCAGCAACTGATCAGATCAGTTACTTCAAGTGCGATGTACGCCTGGCTTAAAATGGAACTAGCAGGCGCGTGTCCAGGGGGTCCGGACTGGCCCCCTGCTCACGCAGGCCATAGATTTTTTTCACCCGTATCACTTCAAGCGAGCAATGAAATGGTCCATGGACCATGTGCTCACTGGGTTGGACATAATAGTCTAATGACAGAGGGAGGTACATATCAGTTATGAGCAATCTGGGTCAAGTCATTCCCAGGTAGGACTTTGATGATTTTCGGGTTACGCCACCTGGCGGCCATATGACCTGATCGGCCATGTCTGATCGGGCTGGAACTTCACATGCACATAAAGGTCATCTGCAGGGTGCCACATAGCACATTGGAGCGCTTTGGGGCAAGTTGTTCCCGAGTTACAGCACTTTGATGATTTTCGGGTTACGCCACCTGGTGGCCATATTGGATGTCCGATCGGGCTGGAACTTCACATGCACATAAAGGTCATCTGCAGGGAGCCACATAGCACATTGGAGTGCTTTGGGGCAAGTTGTTCCTGAGTTACAGCACTTTGATGATTTTTGGGTTACGCCACCTGGTGGCCATGTTTGAAGTTAAATCATGCCGAAATTTGAAATGCATGTAAAGGTCATCTAGATGGAGGTAAATGTCAAATTTGAGTGCTCTGCGTCAAGCCGTTCCCGAGTAAAAGCACTTACTTGATTTTCAGGTTACGCCACCTGGTGGCCATACTGGATGTCCAATCGGGCCGAAACTTGGTATTTTTTAAGGTACCCTTCCAATGCATGTTTATGCAAGATATGAAGTCGCTCGGTAGAAATAATGACAAACTGTGGCAGGTTCGTCACTTTTGTCGAACTTTGACCTCTGTGACCTTGAAAAGTAGGTCAAATCAAAAACCCGTTATAGATGTTATGTATCCTTATTAGCTACACCTCTGATAAAAATTTGGAGATGATCTAGTCATTAGTTCAGGAGTTATTGCACTTTTTGTGTTTTTGGTTTCCGCCACCTGGTGGCCAAACTGAGAGTCAAATGGGACCGAAGCTTGGTGTCGTGGGTCATCTGACCTAGGGGTATATATGTAGCAAGTTTCA
This sequence comes from Notospermus geniculatus, assembly GCA_002633025.1. Lineage (NCBI taxonomy): Eukaryota > Metazoa > Nemertea > Pilidiophora > Heteronemertea > Lineidae > Notospermus > Notospermus geniculatus. The sequence continues at coordinate 242,104 of NMRB01000786.1, read as the reverse complement.
GATCAATAGCTCCAGCGGTTACGAAACGTGCCCTGCTAACGGACAACGACGACGACGACGTCCGACGACCGACGACGACGGACGCATCACCATTGTAATAGCTCACCCCAGTGAGCTAAAAATGACAGGGAGAGGGGCAAGTAGGTGAAGGGTCTAGCGGGTCCTCAAAACTTGAGACCCCTGCTCTGATATCGGCCGAGATGTAGTACCCGCTATAGTTCTGTTGTTAGTAAGCCCATCAGGTATCCGTTGTTGTGTGTGGCGGATGCGACCAGGTATCACTCAGGACATGTTCAAGGCTGAAATGCTGGGAAATGGCGTCTCCGTTGTACAGATTTTACAAAATCTCCTATGCGAGGGGGCACCCGCGCCGTCTATGGTAATGGATGATGTAAAGGTTAAGACTGATCAGTTGACAGTCCGTCACACAGCACTGAGGTAAGACGCCAACTAATATTTTACACTATGCAGTGTAAAAGATTAAAATCTACGACTCAAAGAGGCACGCTTCGCGTCAGTAACTGGTTTTGTGACATTGTCCTAGTACATCTCATTATGGTGACCTCGTTCACAGTTTTCTACGTGTGATGGTAATGATAATCTTGCAAGGTTTTGGAGTGCTGCCCTCTATCGTAGCTGGGATCCTTGCTGTGCATTGTTAAACCATCGAAGGACACCCAAAAGCCTCTGAAATCCCAACCACTCGCCACAATTATAACCACGGCTGACTCCGCTCCAGGGTTTCTGCCAGAAAAAAAAACGAGGGTACGGACAAAAAAAAATTTTTGAGAACATTTTTTTTGGAAAAAAATTTTTTTTTGAAAATTTATTTTTTTATTTTTAAAAGGTTTAAATGATGTTTGGTGCCATTTTAGGCATATTTTTTAGCATAAAATCCCCATGCCGATCATGCCGGTTGTTTGGTTTTTTTCGGCATGTCATGGAAAAATGGTTACCCAACATTTTTGAGGGTACGGATCCATACCCAGGAAAAATTTAAGGGAACGGAATTTTACCCATTTTACCCTCTGGCGGAAACCCTGCGCTCCAGTAGAAATGCAGCTTATTGTCATTCATGTCAGCAGAAAAGAAGACAAGAAAATACAATTGAAATAACAACAGTGTACAAATGATAAGTCGCCTTACCCCTTAGCACTTCCAGACTCTCTTTTACAACAACCAAACGAGCGTCAATTTCAAAGTGACAACGAGCCAGCAGCCATGTTTTTCACACACAGATTAGAGCTATTCGATGTGTAAATGGCTTATAGATTTGCCTCCAGTGGCACTTGCCGAAGATGATAGCAGATTACTACTAAAGGTTTTTATGAAGAAGCTTTATCTCACAGAGATAACCGCCCCTGGGTCAACTCTAAAGTAAGTAAATTTTGCGGCGTAGTTATGCTGAATGGGTGAATGTCGTCCAGTCCTGATCCTACACGCTAATTCCTAGCCCACGCCCCTAACCCTAACCCCAACCCTGACCCTTAACCCTTGTCACTGACCCCTACCCTAATCCTAAACCTAGTCCTGACCCTAGCCGTCACCGCTAACCATCCTAACTCGCTAACCTGGGTACACTAGTTTAGACGACAATAACCCCTTCAGTCGTAGTTATGGGATTAGAACTTGGGGGTTTCAACATGGCACTTACGGATCAAAGAGGGTACTGCTTCAGAATGTGTGTTCTACAGTGTAGAAACCAGAAGTGAAGTCATGACTTGCCTAAAAACGTACATTTTACCCCAAATTTGTGAGAAGACTCAAACGGTGGCGCCGGTCACCCATCCACGTAGTGATCGTGCTCTCCGTTGCTTAACTTCTAGCACCTTGGGCCATAGGCCACAGGAAATCTTCTTTGACCCGGTCACAGGGTCAAGGTCAAAGGCCAAATCACGACGGGTGTGGTGCGTGACAACCTTTGACTGCTCACACACCTTCCCTGGAAATACTGACCCCAAAATCTGCCTTCGTTGCAAAGTTATATGCCAGAAGCGATTCAGACGGACTGACAGACAGACCATGACTGACGCACAGGGGTTTCTCTACATGTATATCCCTACCCGACTTTCTTTCAGTGGGATGATAATAAAGAAGAACATGGGAATGTTTAATCAAATGATTTTTGAAAATTAATCCCTATCGTGTGAAAATCCCCAAGTTTATCGCCAATCTCCATCAAACACTTATCCCATATGACTGTCATTTACCATCACAATAAATGATCTCATAAAGGAATCAACCATAAAGGTTCAACTTACAAATTTAGCATTTTATAAATGTGGACAATATCCCTTTAAACCTCAACAGATTCGCATTCTGAATTTTCCATATGATAGGCAAGACCCTTCTGCACGTTCACTGCAAATTTTGTTGAATTCCGACAAGTGGATCTTATGATTAAAAGGACTGAATTAATGAGAACCCCACGAACGATGTGAGCGCAGGGTCATCTGTGTACATTTGAATAGGCTGACGTACATTTGCACATGGAACACTAATTGTGCTGGAAATAGCTCAGTTATCCTCAGAAATGGAATTCAAAGCATCAAGTTGACAAGTTCATGTACCTCTTCACCACAAAAAAAGTTGAAGCTCGTGCCTATTACGTAAAGCCGAAATTCAGGCAGAGAGAGACATCTGGTGGCAACACTTGAAGTCTATCCCTCAGTAAGTTCATCGTTCGCAGTTAAACCTTTATGGTTGATTCCTTTATGATGATCTACATCATCCCTGCATCATTCCCCATTTAAATTTTCACATCTGCACTTGACTGACCAACCACAAAACCAATCTTGTGTTAATTGTTCCAGTGCCAACTTATTCTCACATCATATTACACTCGCCCCAAAATGCCATTTTCACAGACTTATCATATCCATTAAGATACCACTGTTAATTAAGTGGTATTAATTAACTTAGTGACAGGTGATTACTTGGTCATTAGGTACACTATGCTCTGCAGCGATATGATATTGTCTTGTACTGAAGACCCATTGTCTTTAAAGGGGCAGAAGTCTGAAGCACACTAAACTCCTCTCGCAGTGTTTTGCTTCTCTCCGTAGCTACGCTTCACAAACCACTGCTTCGAATGGCCGGTATTCTGCCGATTTACCGCCAGATGGCACCACTACTGTTCCCGCTGCCGCGCTGGAGAAAGTGTTTTAGGATTTTGCTCAGTTGCAGCCTGATGGCGGGCGCTGATTGGTTGGACAGTAGTGGTGCCATCTGGCGGTAAATCGGCATAATACCGGCCATTCGAAACAGTGATTTGTGAAGCGTAGGTACGGAGAGAAACAGAACACTGTGAGAGGAGTGTAGAAGCGCACATGAAGGTGCACAATGGAAGAATTTACTGCCGTTAGAGACCACCTATTCGCAATCCTAGAACATCACAAAATTTGACGTCACACGTAAGTCGTGGTGTCCAAGTCATTATGGATGATGTCATCGTGGCTTGCATTTCTTCTCTGTGAAGTCAAATGAGGAACCGGCAGAAATACTCCGTGAAGTGGAAAAAAAATATCAATGATGTCATTTTATGATTGGTCAACGTCATTACAGGGAACACGTCATGCACGTGGGTTGGTACAAGCTTTGCCGTGATTGGTTGCTATTTTTGGGACCGGGAAAATCCGTTGAACACGGAATGTGGTTTGCTTGCGTGAAGGTCAAGGGAGGAGAAGCCGAGTCTTTACCTGAAATCAGTGAAGGTGAATTTTTACATCTTGAAGGTTGAAGGGTTACCCAAGAATTGATAGAAATCCCCGTGAACTGATACCATTCAAGTATTTCATACATGACTCATTGTCCTATCATGGTTTCTCATTTGCACCTTAATTGTCTATAGTCTGTTTTACTATCAATTGACCTGGAGTCATGTGTAGTTCCATGCAACACATCCATGTACCTCTTTACCCAAGTCAGGGTGCACAGAGATCACAACCTGGAGGGTATGGCTTAAATGACCTGGTCTGACTCATATATTAGGACTATTTCCCATATTCACAGTTCATAAATCCATCTTACTTTTAATGGTGTTGTAATGATTTTTCTTATCATTGCTGATGGCATTGAAGTATTGGCACTTACAGCTGAGAACCGGAGGCATTTTCAATTTTCAATTTGGTAGAATTGCTCCAATATTCGTGTGTAAGTGACCAAAATGATACTGTCCACTGACTCATCTCATCACTCGATCAAGTTGAGCATTGTCGTATGCAGCAGACATTACATTTATACCAACACCTCAGGGGTTGTCATCTGAAGATCTGACAGCCTCTACAGATGTACCAACCACTTGGCAAATTACAAAATATTTCACGCCCATGTATTTCAGAGTCTAGCCTATACGTTTACCTATGCTGAATGTCGTCCAGTCCTGAACCTACACACTAATTCCTAGCCCAAGCCCCTAACCCTACCCTCAACCCTTGTCACTGACCCCTACCCTAATCCTAAACCTTGTCCCATGACCAACCATCCTAACTCCGTAACCTGGGTACACTGGTTTAGACGACATTAACAGTTTGTGCTTTACTTACAAAGTTGAATCAGCAACTTACACTTTTGCAAACCTCAAACAGACCTGCAACTTTCACTACTAGTTGCAAAGTGAACACTACGAAAATGGCACCAGCGTGCCACGTCATACAGTACAGGTCACAATTGACATCCCTAAATTCGCGTAAGTTACGAGTAAGTTACGCAACAATTCACGAGCTATGTTACGCGTAACTTACGAGGTGAGTTACACGGTGAATTTAACGCGAATTTCGCTAGCTACGCAGTGATTTACGAGGCGAGTTACGCGATTTTGGCGAGTTATGCAGGGAGTTACGCGAAACCAAAGCTGTAAGTTACGCGTAACTTACGAGTAACTTACACGAAGCCGTACGGATGTCAATTGTGACCTGTACTGTAGTTCCTCCGCTCCCCATTCTCATGCATAGGCCCCTTTCGAAAGTCTCCAGTAGGTAATAACAACATCCTCGCCCCAGGTCAAAACGTGAATGATGTACATACTGTTCATGTACAGTACGTTGCACAATTGACCTCCCTTCCGCGGCGCGCACCTCCCGCGTACCACATGCAGTGTCATTCACGTACCATCCTCGTATCTTCCGAGGATGTGGCGCGGCGTCATGGAAGGCATATGCAGTGAAGACGTAACGTCATTCACCCGACGTCACGCAACAGAGACGCGTGACGTACCCGTACCATACGCCATGAACTGAAGGATACCTTCCGCGCCACGTCCGAGGAAGATACACGGATAAAGGGAGGTCAATTGGGCAACGTACTGTACATTGTTTGTATTTTGACCTGGGGTGAGGATATTGTTATTAGAGAGGTTAAGATTTTACTCCGAGAACGAGAACGAGAACGTGGTGACTTTGTGGCATGCCTGTAACTTCTCTAATAGCAAGAATCGAGCTTTTAGAACGGTGTGCTCTTCATTGGAAGACATCCGCCACTGTTCCTGTGAAAAACAATTTGAGTTACCTCCAGATGGTTTTGTGATACAAGTCCCATTCTCTTGTCACCACGTTCTCGTTCTCGGGGCGCATCTTAACCTCTCTATTACCCGCTGAAGACTTTCGAAAGGGGCCTACTGCACACCAAGCCAGAGTATTTTGTTCCATGACATTTTGCCAAGGAGGAGGCAATGGGAATCATGCAGGTGGTGAACTACCAGAAATCCTATTTGAGCTTAAATATGATGACCAATAACAGCTCAGTGAATTGGTCTCTTAATACGACAAACATCAGATCACAACCTGTCACAATCATAAGCTTCTCATCAATCCCAGTGGTGGATAGCAATAATCACAGACAAATATGGTTAATAATTCATACTTTTCCTGTAGCAAGTATATCCAGATTAATACCTCTCATCAACAGGCCGTCATGGAGTGAGTAACACTCGACTTGTCACCAACGAACCAACATTTTATTGAACATGGTTCATCTATGTACACGATGACTCTCCAAGTTAGGTTGAAACAGAACTCGCTTCTGTCTCATCTTGGATATTACTGGAATGGCCCTCACTTTAACAGGGTTCTAACAAAGCTAAGTAACATATCATAAAGGAATCAACCATAAAGGTTTAACTGCGAACGATGAACTTACTGAGGGATACACTTCATGTGTTGCCACCAGGTGTCTCTCACTGCCTGAATTTTGGCTTTACGTAATAGGCAGGAGCTTCAACTTTTTGTGGTGAAGGGGTACATGAATCTGTCAACTTGATGTTTTGAATTCCATTTCTGAGGATAACAGAGCTATTTTCAGCACAATTAGTGTTCCACATGCAAATGTACGTTAGCCTCTTCAAATCTACACAGATGACCCTGCACTCACATCGTTCGTGGGGTTCTCATTAATTCAGTCCTTTTGTATCATAAGATCAACTAGTGGGAATCATACTAAAATTTGACAAGAGTTTGTTTGTTTGTTTGTTTGTTTGTTTGTTTGTCCGCGATTTTCTCCGAGACTAATGGACGGATCGCCGCCAAACTTGGTATGCAAGTGCAGACGGGCCTGGGAAGTGTCCTTACGAAGCCCGAATTTTGATATCACTTATAGTTTTCGAAATATTAAGATATTAACGAAAATAACAATGCTGTTCAGGCCTATTGACGTCATGACGTCACCGAGATTGCCGTCGCGTCATCCGTGACGTCGGCAACGTCATGTGCGACGGAATGACGTCATTACGCCACTCGAACGGGGATGACGTCATTAGGGATGTTCAGATTACGTTCCGAGTCTCGACTCCCACTCAAAAGGATTCCTGTTTGGGAACTACGTCATCAAATACAACGGGGTTTTCCAAAGCAATGGTGTTTACTCATTCTAGGAGAACGAACAGAACCCGCCTGGGTGGTAAATTTATCTCCTGGGTTTATCTATTCTCCGACTTGAAAAATCCTAAATTTAGCACCTCGGAATCGGAGCGGGAGTGGGAGTCGGACCAGATCTTAACCTCAGCACTCCTAATAGCCCCGTTTACACTGCCAAACATTTCGGCCCAGTATAAGTGAACCGAACTCGGACCGGACCAGGTCCACTTCATTTGTACCGTTTAGACTGCAGCGGTGAG
>NMRB01000786.1:214185-234865 GCA_002633025.1 Notospermus geniculatus | reverse complement strand
ATGAATTTAGCAGTTCCGCCACTAAACGGGTATTGCCTAGTTCAACCAAATTTGCAGTAAACGTGCAGAAGGGCCTCTCCTATCATATGGAAGAGTCAGAATGCAAATTTGTTGAGGTTTAAAGGAATACTGTCCACATTCATGAAATGCTAAATTTGTAAGTTGAACCTTTATGGTTGATTCCTTTATGGTAACATCCACTAAGGGGCTTACAGGTCGTGACTGATCACTTGCCGATTTTGTCGACCTGTGCCGGCTTACATCTCCGAGCAACTGTCGGATCCGCTAGTTGCCGCGAGTTGCTTTGAGTTGCCCTTGTTCTACTTTTCAGCGACTAGTTCCACTCAGATCCGTCGACCTGCACCTGCTTGCGACTGGTCAGTTGCTGGAACAGGGATATTGCATTGAAAATCACGTGACATATACCGAAAAAATAAAATGGCGGCAGTGGAATGGACCGAGGGCATGGAAGACACGCTGTCGACATGAGCGTGCTGTTCGAGGTAACCGCCAGTTGCTCTGAGTTCCTCTCGATCATTGAAAGGTCGATCTGCGCGTGGTGGTTTTTTGATCTGCGATGGATCTGTCGAGTTGCTTCAAGACGCAATGTCGACCTGAGCCATGCTCTGGATTCATGATAAGTCGCTGACCTCAACCTCCCTATTGAGGCCGAATCGGTTAATGTCGTCCTGGGTATAACAGAAATATACCCAGGACGACATTAACCGATTCAGCCCTATATTGAGGTGAACTCACAGAAATAACAGATGTCCTTCGAGCGAATCAGAAATCACGTTAGGCATGGCAGATTCCGTTTCCAATGGCATGACTACACATCGCCAACAGGTGTGTAGATGATTGATGATCAACGAAGATGATCCATCTGGACAGCTTTACCTTATACGTGATGTCTGATGACACGGCATGGTCAGGTAGCTAATAGACAGATCGGATAGGCAAGGCCAATAAACAAAGGTCAGGACAAATCATAAATAGTTCAGCTGTCGGCTTTCACAAGGAGAGTTGGAAGGATCAGGGAGAGGGGGCTTTTCCAATAAACGTGTTTATCAGTATATCTTGCTTTTTTATGGATGTGAGGAGACATATGATATAACACTCAATTTACTCAGATCATAGTGAGAGGTAGACACATATTTTTTTAGCACGGATATTGAACAACAAACATATTTTCTTACAGACGACCATTTTGTCAATAGAGGGTAGGTGATGATGATGGTGATAAGTAGACAGGAAAGACATCATGTTTCAGAGGTACAAGGTCACCAGAGGGAACCACATCGCAAAAAACAAAAAAATAGCCCCGCTGTTGCGGGCGTAACCCCTCGGCCTGTGTGTTTTACTGAAAGCAGATATGGGAAGTGGTATACCCTGTAATGAAGCTGAACATAGTTCGAGCGTTCAAGTCGTTGACCAATCAGAATTTTTTTTATCAGCTTTTGACTTCTGTCACCTTGAAATGTAGGTGTAATCAAAAACCCGTCTGATATGTTGTGTACCCTGACTGGATACACCCACCATAAAAATTTCATGAAGTTTCTATGACTAGTTTAGGAGTAATCGCAAATTTTGTCATTTAACTATGTGCCCCCTGGTGGCCAAAGTAGGGATCAGATCCGGTTAATTTTAAATAGCGAGAAGCGTCATATCATGAGGTATCAACATACCAAATGTGAGACGAAAATTCCAAAGCATTCTCAAATTAGACCTTCACGTCGTTGACCAATCAGATTTCACCTTTTGACCTCTGCGACCTTGAAATGTACGTCAAATCTAAAACCCGTCTGATATGTTGTGTACCCTGACTGGATACACCCACCATAAAAATTTCATGAAGTTTCGATGACTAGTTTAGGAGTAATCGCAAATTTTGTCATTTAACTATGTGCCCCCTGGTGGCCAAAGTAGGAATCAGATCCGGTCAATTTTAAATAGCGAGAAGCGTCATGTCATGAGGTATCAACATACAAAATGTGAGACTAAAATTCCAAAGCATTCTCAAGTTAGAGCGTTCACGTCGTTGACCAATCAGATTTCACCTTTTGACCTGTGCGACCTTGAAATGTAGGTCAAATCAAAAACCTGTCTAATATGTTGTGTACCTTGACTGGATACACCCACCATAAAAATTTCATGAAGTTTCGATGACCAGTTTAGGAGTAATCGCAAATTTTGTGTTTTCACTATGTGCCCCCTGGTGGCCAAAGTATGAATCAGATCCGGTAGATTTTCAATAGCGAGAAGCGTCATGTCATGAGGTATCAACATACAAAATTTGAGATGAAAATTCCGAAGTATTCTCAAGTTAGAGCGTTCACGTCGTTTGCGTGACGACGCCAATGATGGATGACGACGGACGACGCACAGACAGACGCCAGCGTGATGACAATACTCCGAAGACCCTGATGGGCCTCGGGGTGAAAATGGTCGACTCTTCCAGCCCTACAGACGGATATATCGTTCGCCAAAATCATTCTCAAATCCTATGAACGAGTATATCCACCCCTGAACCCATTTTTCTAAGACTGGGTATATAGTTTTTTTAAATCCTGATTTTTTTTCTTCAGAAAATCGCCTAGGATCTGGGAGTCACGGCGAAAAAATCACTTAGGGCTGAAAGAGTTAAAGGGCCTCTAGAGGCAGCTTTTTGGTGCATATTGATATGATTACTAACACAGAATTGGTGGCATGAGGATCCAACCTGGGCATCAATTTTGAAGTAAAATTTCATCAGTGTCAACTTTTAATTCACAGTTCATGAGTTCATGGTCACTAGCGCCATCTGTTGCATAGTGGAAGTATTGTTAGTAGCCTAATAGCGAGCTGCCTCTAGAGGCCCTCGGTATTGCCACATTTCTCGACAGCCGGCGCCACTCTCCAATCCAAGGGACTATAACTACGTTTTTCAGCGAATTCACCCGATTTACTATGTACATTTTGGTAATGCATTTGTGTAGTTCGTGTTGCTGTTGCATGCCATGGTCCTTTTTAAACATTTTCTTGTCCTTCAAATATTGTTTCTTTATAGTAAAGGACACAATTGAGGTATGGTGGATGTCATACGTCTCTTCCGTGTGACCTCCGTGCACCGCTAAGAAAATGGCGCCCGCCATGGAGGAGGACAGACCGAAATTTCTCCCCAAGAAAACGTGGACCAACGCTGCTTTGGGCTCTTTTGTCTCCATTTGTCTGCTAGTGTGTGGGGTTTTGAGACACGACTCCTGGAGATTTCTGTCTCTGGCAGCAAATATCTCTATTGTAGGTGCTGCAGGCTTAGGGCAACAGTGATCTGCTCACACACTCTTAGCCAAAAAGGTTCTTGAAGGGTTCCTTCTAGAACCCCAGGGTTCTATATAGAACCCTAGGTTGTAGTGATAGAACGCAGGGTTCTTTGAGCAGTAACCCTAGGGTTTTGTATTAGTAAATGGTTCTGATGAAAAGATTCTTATATTTTGGGGGTGGGGTAGGGTTCCATTGGAACTACTGAAGGTTCTTTAGTGTTTTGAGGGTTCTTGAGAAAGAACCGTCTTAAACGGTTCTTTCTCTGGGGTTCTCCAGTGACACAAGCCGAAGAACTCTAAAAGGTCCTATCTAGGGTTTTATCTGGAACCTTCTTGGCAAAGAGTTCACAGGTACATGTACATCCCAGAGATGCCAACCTAAAAATTTGTCTGCCAGTATTTTTTCCTAAATTTTGGCCATTTGTCAGTAGTTTAAGGTTGCTGTCTGTAGTGAAGCATTTTAGTACAGCTCAAAACTTTGAAGTGAATGAACTTGTCTAATAATGCATGGATTGCCATTGGAACACGTGGAAATGTGATGATACCCCTGGCAGGAATCGATCGCATGCCCTCGGAATCCCCACATTGGCAGGACTTCGAACTAAACACTATGTTTATAGTTCAAGATATGGCCACGGTGGCACTGCGATCGCCTTGGATCGAGCGCTGGCAAAGCACGGGAATTGAAGTTCACATAGTTTTTTTTACTTCTATATTTTTGTTTTGAACAAAAATAACATTTTTACGACATAGTATTGTAATGGGTGGCCAAAATGCAGAGAAAATACGGGGGAAAACGTAGGGTTGGCATCCCTGACATCCTCGGCTGATTCCATCAGGACAGCTGTGCACCAGAACAGCTCTGATTTTGAAAACAGATGTTTTTTTATCGATTGACTGAAGATATTGGCATGCCTCTACACCACAGATTCAAATGATTCTCTGTGTTGCCACTGTCAACACAAACAACACATAATCATCAATAAGAAGCCAAACAAAACAGTCACCGTGCCAAAATCAATCAGAAAATCACACGAAAATACCCCCAGCTATTTTCACAGATCGCGATGTTGCTTCACTGGCAAAGTTGGTTTTAATATTTGAACTTGTACAAACACTACTAAAGTGACAGTGTTGACAGAGGAAAAGTAATCAAGTTGGTAGACGACAGCTTTGGCAGCCAATCGTCTAGGGATGGCTCTTTTGCAAACAAAATTTTAAAATTTCAAATGTGATTCTGTTAAGAGAGCCTGATATTAGATATCAAACGAAAGTTACATGAGGATGAGTTGAATCCAGTTCAATCAGGTGATTGAATGATGTTTTGTGGTAAATTCTCTGAGACTGCATTCATGGGATAGAATGGACACAAACTCTAAAGCATGCAGCACACGTCACGCACTTTCGTTGATCATACAGGCAATGGCCAAGACTGTGGTGTGGCCCGCAACGACCATCACCATGGAAATCCTGTGGTGTGACCACGAGTTGCCACAAGTTGCCGAAAATCAAACCGGTTTGATTTCTCACCTCGAAAATTGCTCGTAGTTGCCAGTTGTGGTGATGCGTGTCCATCAGCTGCACACGAGACCACTGAGTAGTGACGTCTGCTGTAAGCTGGCAACCGCCACAAGATTGCCAACCACGAAAATATGCCTGTAATGAAAGTGGTGACATCTGCTGCTAGCTTAACTTGATATGTAGGTTTAAGGCAGATACCAGTGATTCAAGAATGAAGGTGCCAAATTCAAAAGCATTCTTATGAATTTGGCCCCTAATCTTTCTGCTGTTGAAATGTGTTGGAGTCCTGCACAAATCCGAAGTAATAGGGTTCACTTTATTCACTGTTTCCATGTAACATCGTTCCGTTGGGTTGTGTTTTGCCCCTCTCCCTGGCTTATCTCAGGACAATGTCAGCAACTGCCGCCTGGCTTTTCATCATGGTGTTGATGTCAGCAATGGCCATGAATAAACCAACCAAAACACTGATCTTGCTGGACCATGGTCCCACCAAAATAATACTAGTGGAGACTGCCTTTCACCGTGAGCTGGAGAGCAAGCCGTACTAAAAATTGACATATTATAATACATGGCTTGTTCTGCATAAGTTTTGCCAGAGGATCACACATACACATTTCATGTGTGCGATGAGATTAGACTCCCATTTTCAGTCTAATAGTGTCAAAGAATTGTATAAACCTATATTAAATGCTATTGAAGAGAACATCAACACTTCCGAACTACAAATAATGAATTTGAAACTGGGGAACTTTCAAATCAGTCATCAAAAGTAATTTCCCAAAGGCCTGCTCAAGCAATTCTCACACTATCCTTCAAACACTAAATTACACCCCCAGCTTTACATAAACCTCCCAAATTCACAGCATCAGTCAAACTTACAGAACAAAATGACATGAAAGCCAAATAGTATTTTATAGTTAATCCCAGGGGGTAACATTCATCATACTTTGTCGACGCTATCTGTTGAAATGCAGGCCCCTGTCTCATTTTTTTCAATAACCACACTACGGTAATACTTAAAGTATGTTGTTTTGCCAAAATTTGTGAGCAGCGTACAGTCCATTAGATAAAGAGTTCTCAAGAGATACGAGTAAACAGAATGATAATTTGCTGGAATACCAGTGGGCCTCGTAAGAGTGATTCTGGAGCTGTTAAAATGTCATATATAAATTCAGCCATTTGTTATGTCATTTATGGGGTGGAAAATGCAAAGAATTTATCACGTCGTATTTCAGACCACGGGTGATACATCAGGATACCCCATGTATAAAAAATTTAGAAGTGAGTAGGAGATAGATTTTATAGCATATAAGCCAGGTGCTGGTACAAATGTCTCCAAAACCATCTGTTGCAGATTGGAAACTTTCAGTGAAGTTGTGTTGTAGTGATGTGCATTCACCACCACAGCACATATCCAGGGAGGGGGAGGGCAGAAGGGGCAGGTGAGTTCTCATTAGACACCTTGAAAATTATTGAGTGCAGTTAAAAAGGTAAAATCCTTTGACCATCACCTGATTCTCACCAGTCTATCTGGCCTAACGCCCATCTAGCCTGGTTTGAATCCATCACATTTCCCGCTTCTGAGGAGCTCAGAGCCTCAGCCAATCATCGGTGTGCGAAGGAGAGTCAACGTGCAAATCAAAATCCGTGTTACAAATGTGTGCTGGAAGAGAAGAGAAAGTGCCGAACGGGGATTTGTTTCACGAGTTCTGATTGGCTCGGAGGTGGGGTCAAGAAGGGGTAACGCAAAAGATGACATGATTCGGACAAGGCTAGAGACGCAGTCGATGGCCTTGTTTGGAGAAGATGTTGACAGGCCCTGCCTCAACAACAGCTCATGAATCTCCACACACCCGAATGGGACATCAAGGAATGATTCAAGTAAATGACCCATAACTGCAGAAAAATAATTTCTAGGCTAGACTTAATGCTGATGTCAGCACGACCTTGCGACTGCACAAAACAGGCTGCGACTTTACTTTTCAGGATGGATCACTTTGCGTCTGAGGCATGACCGCGTGGAACAAATCAGTCGCCATTAGGCGACGGTAGGTTCTAAACCTTAGAACCATGAAAATATGCGACTGGCATTGGTGACAAATCAGTCGACAGTGCCAGTCACAACTGCGACATATCAGTGTGGTCACTTCATGACAGAGTCGTGCTAGCAACTGACAACCTATGGATTTTGCTTAAAATGTTGATGCTGTCTATTTTACTTGCAATTACAAGTCCGAGTTTGATTCTCATGCCAAACGATCGGCGTAATGAGCACATCAAAATGCCCACGAGGAGGCCGCCTCAAGCGTCCCTTTAAAGAAAATCTATACTGCAATCTTTTATCCCTTTCCTGAAATTTGCTCGGGAGCCCACGCATCAACTTTCATGCCTAATAGGAATTCCTGACAGAAGAATCCACGCGTACAGTCCATTGAACTATCCCATACCATCAGCCACGCTGAAGCAAGATTATTACTTTTCTATACTTAACTAGCTTGGCTGATTGCATTGCTTCCCCAGCCTCCCCCAGCACCATGGCTGGTGATCTAATTACAAGCCGGACTGGAGTGCTTGTCCGATTGGCTAACACGATTCGGTCTGTGAGGGACATTGGTCCTCAATGTGATTACCACATTGATGAGCGAACTGTTTGATATCGTGCATGTAATTGTCTTGATGATGTCCACGCTCGTTATTGATCTTATCAAGTCTGATTGATTAACTCGTTAACCCCTCCTTCCCCGTATGCAAATCAAGCGGCCTTGTCGGTTCATCGCAAACAACATGCAAATCAGAGACGCAACCACAAATCTTTGATGGAAGATCCCGGTGGGCAACTTCGTGAACATGGCAGAACTCTGCCACAGTCAAACTACAGTACAGGTCACAAATTGACATCCCTACGGCTTCGCGTAATTAGTTACTCATAAGTTACGAGTAACTTACGCGTAACTTACGCGTAACTCACGGATTTGCTTTCGCGTAACTCGTTAAAATCGCATAACTCGCCTCGTAAATCACTGCGTAGCTAGCAAAATTTACGTAACTCAATGCGTAACTCACCTCGTAAGTTACGCGTAACATAGCTCGTGAGTTGTTGGGTAAGTTACGCGTAACTAACACGAATTTAGGGATGTCAATTCCCAAGAGAAAAAATGCCTGGGGTCCCCGGTGGGCCCCACCGGGGACCCCGCTGGGGACCCCACCGGGGGCCCCACTGGGATCCCAGTGGGGACATTCGAGATAGGACGCACTGAAAATAGTACCAGAATAATCAAAAAGATCGCTGTGGCGCGCCGTCGATTTTCCAGCGGATCAGGCAAGTGTAAGAATGGATTTGTGGCTGATGTTTTGTTTGATTTTGTCGGAGCCCTGAGAAATCATCCAATGAACTTATCGTACGGATACAGCAGCAGGATAAAGCAAGGATCTGTGACTGATAGGCACTTTGCTCTCCAGGCCCAAGAGAAAAAATGCCTGGGGTCCCCGGTGGGCCCCACCGGGGACCCCGCTGGGGACCCCACCGGGGGCCCCACTGGGATCCCAGTGGGGCCCACCGGGATTTTTGGTCGGGGTCCCCGCCTTAAGGCGGGATCCCGGTCAAGATCCCGGTGGGGACCCCGGCGGGATCCACTTGGGACCCCGGCGGGATCAACTGGGGACCCCGGCGGGATCAACTGGGGACCCCAGTGGGATCCCACTGGGGACCCCAGTCGATCCCACCGGGGTCCCCATGTTAACAAAAGGGAAGACTGGAATCCCAGTACCCCTCATCCTGCTACCCGTCGGGCAAACTCTCATAGGAGTTATAGAGGCCGAATAATTTTTCTTAAATCTGTGATTCTGGGTCCATATTCATAAACGTACTTAAGTCTAAGAGTGACACATATCTTTTGTTCAAGACAACCGGGATCCCACCCCACTGGGATCCCACGTCACCCGCCGGGATCCCACCTCACCCCACTGGGATCCCACCTCACCCCACTTTGACCCCAGCCCAGACCGGGATCCCAGCAAGTCACCCCACTGGGATTTTCTCACCCCACTGGGGCCCACCCGGCCCCACCGGGGTGGGGTGGGATCCCGCCGGGATCCCGGTAACATTTTTTATGGGGTTGTGACCTGTACTGTATCGATCCATACTTTTATATGGGAATAACATTTACAAGAATTTGACCACACATGCCTCGTGGCTAAAATTTTGGGTAAAGTGCATGTTCTTGGCGAATTCCAGCATCGACTGCATGGGTACGGTTCTCAACTTTATACCTGTTTTCGGTCTGCCCTGCATGCAGATTAGGGCCTTTTCTCCACACTGCACTGAATGTGCCAGTGTGATAGGGTTCAAAGTCCCTCTGGAATCAAAGTCCGCTCTTATTGTTCAATGAGGGATTAGAATATATGGCTATAGAGACCATGACCATTCAAATAACCTTACAATAGTGGACTATTGTTTCGCGGACTTGCATTCCCAGGACGTTGCACAGTGGTGTGCACGCTTGTCCTCAATGCTGGCGATAGTGCCTTATGTGGAGGCGTGGGTTCGAATCCCGGTACTGTCGAGGCAAGTGACCAGCGTAGCAAACCTATCATTTCTGTTCTGAGTAACTGAACTTAATTTAATTAGTTATTTTGAGGATGACAATAAAAAACTCCCTGATCCTTTATGTTGGAGTCGACATCCCGCGACTTCTATTCAACAACAAAGGGTTAACATCTGATGCATGTTTTCTATTCAGAAGTCGCTCAGTATAATAACAATGCCTGCCCTCTATCCTTGTCTTTATTGGACGCTAGTGTTTCCGTTCCCGAAAGAGCTAATATAGCCTATCTTGTCATTCCATTCAATGCAAGACATACTTAGCCCCATCATCCATGGCTATTACCTTGTCAGACACTCGACCTATCAACATTAGCCATTAGGCCACGCTTATTTTATTTGTTGGAGTACCGACCCCGCCGACCCTAAAAAATCAGAAAGTGAAAAAAAATTTTCCCACCTGACCATTTTCGGCAGTCTTTTTTTCCCCGTCAATCACTGGGGCAAACACACACAAAAAAATTTACGCGCCGATCCACGTGGTCGCTAAAAACCTTCTGGTGTTTTACCACACACGCCCCATCCCATCGCTCCCAGCATGCCTTGCGCAGGAACGTGAACAGCCAAGATGGCTGACGGGGAAGATTTATACTTTCGAGTTTGGTGAAGCAAAAGCAAGGAAGACTTTTTTCTGTTTTTTTTTCTCCCTACCGTAGGCTACTTGCATTCTGAGGTAAAAATCCGTAATCCAACAAATAAAATAAGCGTGGCCTTACTACGGAGCATTCCTGATGGGGATCACGGCAAAGAAAAAGACACATTGTCATTCCCGTATCATGCATTACGGGCAACACAGATTTTTTCACCATATTCTTCCAGCGCGTTGATGCGGGAAAAACCGACCGCAATCCGTCAGGAAGAATACTTAATACCTTAAGGAGTTGTCTCTTGAAACGCATTGAAGAGTAATAAGAAGGGAAATGGATGTCAGTAGCACCGAGTCGCTTGCGGTTGGGATGCCGTGTAATAATGTTACATCTCACAGGGGAGTTCTCATATTGCCTTAATGCACCGTTCCATTTGCATTGTTAGTCTGGCTATTTCATTGAGTTGCATGATAGATGTCTTGCTAAGGAAGGCTATTGTGACTTGGTAATTAAGTACCCTGGTGCACTCGGTGTGCTGCAGCAATTAATTTAACAACAGTAAGATAACACCAAACATCTACAAACAGGTCTAGTGGTAAAAAACCATACTAAAATTTCACAAGAGTTTGTGTGTTTGTTTGTTCGCGATTTTCTCCAAGACTGACGAACGGATCGCCCCCAAACTTGGTATGCACTTGCAGACAGACCTGGGAAGTGTCCTTACAAAGCCCAAATTTTGATATGCCAGTTTGATTTACGGCAACTTGTGGCAACGCGTGGTCACCACCACAGAATTTCTGTGGTGAGTGGTCGTTGCCGGCCGCAGCACACTTGGCCATTTTCGTGGCGACTACACAAATTGCCTGGAGCAACGAAAGTGGTGATGTGTACTGCAGGCTTTGGCTAAGATTAGCCATGCACCCTGCCAACCACTAGTCATAACGGAAATCCATGGCCAGCAAGTCAAACCGTGCCATAGCTGCATGGGGTTCAGTACCCCGAGCAAACTACAATGGTGTGAAGCAGAAATGGTGCAAGCTAGGCCTATGATACTCCCTACGCAGTTGTGACCCGCACCCCCTTCGGTTTATCCGCTCTCCACAACTGCTTACCGGTACTTTGTAAAATCTGCCGCCTTTGGTCAACAGAAGGCACTGAGAGAGTCGACCAATAAGAGCACCGAGCAACCGAGTAACCAAGCTGGTCTGAGACACTTTTTCATTGGCTGAGCAGGTCATGTGATCTTGTAGCCATGGCAGCACAAGAACATCCGTTGCCAATGGGCATAAGAGTTCTGAAAGCAGCGTGCTGAAAGGTTATAAAACTCGTGCCATACCCTGACGCCATCTGTTGACCAAACGCGGCGACTTCTACAAAGTGAAGCAGTTGTAGAGAGCGGGTAAACCGGTACGCAACTGCGTAGGGTGTTTAGGCCTATGAGGGAGGATGCAACTGTATGAATTTTCCCCAACAAAGCAATGATTCATCAACCCCAAAGACATTGCCAAAATCTACACCACAAGTGCAGGGAGCAATTCCTGCCACGATTGCGAGCAATAAAAGACATGAAAGATGCTTCCAAACGAATTGCCACAATGGCGCCTTTTTATTGTGTTAGTTTTATTGCAACTTTGATTAAACCAGTCGTTATGATGTTGTAAATTAGACATGAACCATTTTGCTCTGGATATCAAGGATTGTCCAATCACAAGACTCATTGGAAGGGCTGATGGGAAGGGATTGTTTGGTACATGTGCAGCTGTTAAGTGTGGCAAGCGAAAAACACTGAAATAAGCCATGTAAGCAACCACTGAGATTACGCCATTCTGAGTATAGGGGCGTATTCGAATCCTCATTCTTGACCACACTCGTGCTGACCCAGTTCATGTAGCTGCTCATTCAACTCGAGAACGGCAGTCTCGAACGCCGAGAACGCAACCTGTGTCGGGTCAAGAGCACTCCCCACTCAGTGGAGGGTGGCGAAAAACACGTTCTTGGCCTGACGCGAATTGTGTTCTTCTTGGCGATCGAGACTGCCATTCTCAAGCTGAGTCAACATACTACATGAACTACGGGTCAGCACGAGTGTGGTCTAGAATGAGGATTCGAATACGCCCTAGGAGAACATCAAAGTACATTTCTGCTAAGTCTTCCTGATTGCCACAAAATCAAACCTGTTTGACAAACCTTGGCGATAATTACTGACGAGAATTGCTGTCTCGCGCAGACCTCCCATCAACAGTACCTATGCATTAAGCAGGGAATTTCGACGAGCACGTGTCCTGTGTTGGATTCTATATTGGACTCTCGGGGACTCCCCAACCGGCGCGCTGTTTTTAAGCGATAAAGTCACAAAATATCCATGAAACGATCACGGATTGAGCCAGTTAACGAACTTGGCCTGTCTTTTATACTGATGTAGACATCCCGTCACTTTTAAGGTGATACATAATTTATTTCGCAAGATATCGCTCGGAAACCAAATGTAGCCAGGAGAGGGAACAGAGAAAGTCAGTAAAACCAATGAAGACCGCCACCATTGAGGTGGTGGCGGTCTTCACTATGGCTCACAGGTGAGCTAAAAAAAAATCATTGTGACTGACCTGTTTTGAAGTCGGCTTGAACCGTTCTAATGCAAAAAGGGTGATCATCAAAATACATGTACCCTACCTTTTAAAATCCTGTCTCCAATTGAAGAAAATCTGTGTCTTGAGTGACAATTAGTCCAGACTTGCACTTATCACCTGCAAAATCGAGGATAACCAAGAAACATTAAACATGCCATTACAATTCATAATTTAATTGATCACATGTCATCATTCGTTAGCGACGGATGAGTTAATGTTTAGCTCATAGATGGTAATCACTGCTTGCTAATGGCGGCAGATTTCGCTAATTTGCTAAATGGTTCTGGTGGAATTATCTGAAACAATAATGTTGAGCCAAGTACATGCGTACAATGGAGGGTTTTAATCAAGGTATTTTATTTTTATCCAAACAGCATGGATGTTTTTCACTGCACTTTGGTGTATTCTTTGTTGAGTCTGTTCCACGCCACTGTTGTGCCCACAGTTCAGATGGGGATTCTCCAATATGTGACCGTGGCGGGACTTTTGAATGCTTGGAAATTTCATACAGATACATGTATAACTGTATGATCGACATGGTTTTCAGGTGAAGTGGCATGTAGGCACCTAGTGGATAAGCCCAGAATTAGATT
This sequence comes from Notospermus geniculatus, assembly GCA_002633025.1. Taxonomy (NCBI): domain Eukaryota; kingdom Metazoa; phylum Nemertea; class Pilidiophora; order Heteronemertea; family Lineidae; genus Notospermus; species Notospermus geniculatus. The sequence goes on along the minus strand of NMRB01000786.1, from coordinate 221,638 downwards.
TGACCAAAACTTGGCATTGAAGGTCATCTGACCTAGGTGTAAGGTCAACAACCCCAGCCGTCAGGAAATGTGCCCTGCTAACGGACACCAATGACAGCTGACACACAATGCATGATTGTAAGCACGGATCAGGTGAGCTAAAAGTAGTGAAATGTCACGTTAGCATGACATGGAACACATACAAGACATCACAACCAGAAAATCAACTGCAGAGCATTAAAGGAGCCCGGTATTTGCCACTTTTTCGACAGCCGTGTCACTCTCCAACCCAGGGACTAACTACGCTATCGGCGGATTGACCTGATTAACTACGTACATTATGTAATGGATTTTTGTAGTTCGTGTTGCTGCCACTAGGTGACTGCCTCAACGTCGGCAGTCAATCATCCATTAGAGATTGCATACCATGGTCCTTTAACATTGCCATAAGACATTCAATATTGCCAGAGGCCATTTGAAACCCTTTTATATGGTCTATAAGTGGATAAGTGGTGTTGTGACCCCCCTGACAAGCCCGAGGCATGGAGGAACAGAGAATCAATTCTAGCTTCCAGGCTAGTGTCAAGATTTTGTGAACTTGGCATCATATGGACTACGGGATGGAAGGAGGCCATGTCGATTTAGAGGAATTGGGCTGGAAAATCCAGAAAAATCACCATATGTGTAACAGTCTGGGATAACCCGTCGGATTAGTCGCTGAGTGATCAACAAGGGTTGTTAGATTGCCAGTGCATTGAACTGCTATTGTTCACCTGTTACGTGGTACGTTTCGGCTATTGAAATGTGTGGCTTCACCAAGGCCATTAACACATTCCTCAAACGTAAAATCCGACGGGTTTTCCTAGACCGCCACACATACATGTATGATAAGTATAAATTATCAGAATATACTTATTGCATAACATTGCCTTGGCTATTCAGTTGTTATAACAAACTCGCCATCATGGAGGTTGGTGATGAGAGAGTCTATGACTTGAGGGCTGAAAGCCAGCACTTTAAGAGAAAATTAAAGGGCCGAATTGCACGTTCTACTAAAGCTACTATGATTTTAACACAACCACGTGGTCGTGTTTACATATTGGGTGGCCCCAAAAAAATGACCCACCTAAGGATTTTCCAATAAATTTAAAGGTGCTCTAGTTCGAATTGTAAACATTACGGTGTGCCACCTATTGTCAACTTCTGGTACTAACAAATCAGATAAAATCGAATTAAATCTCGCCTTTCACAACTTTTTGTTTGTTTTTGAGCATAAAATCATAAATATATTTTAGCTACAAGAATATTTATCAAGATAGATATAAAAATAGATAACATTAATGTTTTGGTATACACGGTGCTGCCACCTGTCTGAGGAAAAATAACTATTATAATCAACCATGTAAATAAACAAACCGTAATGTTTACAATTCGAACTAAAGCACCTTTAACACTATGCAAGCTGCACTCTTGATATTTTAGGCATGCAAATACATGTATGGATATTACCAATCTATTGTGAGAATTTCAGCCCTAAATATCGGACAGTTTTGACATGATGAAAAAAATAAAAATTACGAATCAAAAAATTTGATGCCGGACTGAAACGGATGTCGGGAGGTGCAAAACGTATCGCATCGAAATTGACCGTGGAGACGGTCGTGGAGACGATCGTGGAGATGGTTGTGGAGACAGTTGAAGACTTGAAGAGTTAACACACCAGTGATTCAATCGGTAAACTATTCCTTGCTCAACACTTCTCCAATTCGATTTTATTCGGCTGTAGTCCGTCCGATCTTTTCTCCCTGCAGCATGATATCAGCATCAAAAGCGGCTGACACTGACAGTCACCAAATTGTCATCAATTATCAGATCATTTTCACATCAGAGGAAAACGTATAACAAATGGAATGGGAAGCACGTCTATCTCTCAACCACACAGGAAAAAAATCAGACTCGCGGCAAATTTACCATAATTAAATTAGCTAATAATGTTTTGAAAGCGGCAATTAAAATTTGATAGCTTTTAACTCTTTTCTATATGTGTGAGTGAAAAATGAGAGTATACGCTGACGAAAACACCTGAAACGTGTCCTTGATTTCTCTAACCATACATGTAGTATCTGAAAAGTTAAGGTCAAAGTGGAGAACTAGGCCTATCAAATCAGGGTAGCAATCTATTAAAAAGTGAAAAAAACATCAATTTTTTGCTTTGTTTCAGCCTCCTAAGTCCTAGGCTGCCTGTGGCAACCTTCCAAGAATCCAATTCGGCCAAGATTTTGGCAAGTGGTCTCCTTACCCAGCGGTAGGTATTACCTATTCCACAACCTAAGCAGTCGCGGCCAAACAGAGTTCATCCAACATGGGAAAACAGTGTTTCCGCCAGAGGGTACTAAGGGAACAGAGAAGGGCCATTTTCTTTAAATTTCAATAAGTACCCTAAAAATCAGGCAGAACCCCTGCGTGGAATAAACTGCACCATGATGTAACTAGGACTTAGGTAACAGCAATTTGATTCTAACTCAACACTTGAACATCACTCACCAAGTTACATCTCAAGAAAATGAATCCTTTACATGTACATTTATAAAAAGATCCAAGATAAAATCCAAGTTCCTCATTAAACTGAAACATGAAAAAATCTGACTTCATCTTCCTTTCAAAAAGCGGGATAATTCAGGTTAGCGTGGAACCCTCAGAAACAGAAGTACAAATAACAAAGAAATGGCACAGCCTTGCGGGAGGAAAAAGTTTCTATTGCAGAGCAAATCAATTTTCCAATAATTTTGTGCCTGTCATTTTTCAGCGTGTGCTTGGATTGGGATCGTTTTTGTGGTTAATGAATGACATTTCATCAACCAAACAAAAGAACATGATATTAGGCTATTGCCACTGATAAAATCTATTAACTTCCTCAAAATTGCAGACAATGGTGCAAAAGGTCGATTGAGCATGAGTCACTCCGGAGCGGCTCACGTTGCAGTGTTGTCCCCAACGTCATTGTGTTCTACCGTACTTATCTCTCCGTGCTAGGGACCGTCTCAAAAATACCTTGAAGCCAAAGAAGTGTAATTTTTTTTCACTTCTGTCTTGACCCCCTCCCCCTTAAGTGAACTTTTGGCATCTAATTGGCTTCACTCATGGGTGGTATTACACAAGTCAGACAGTCTTATTAAAGATGTTGGGTAAGAAGAAGGACTAAACAACTGAGGAAGACCCCGGTTGCGGTCGAAAATTTGCAAGTTTCTGGAAGTTGACTTCTTGATATTTATCATTTTGTGTGTCAATTTTTGTGCTTTCTCGTTCTTTCGATGTTGATTAAACACAATTTTATTTTGACTGTCTTTTAAGAAGAGTATCCAGAGCAGTCTTGGTATTATATGTAGGAGATGTATCCATTTTAAACATTTCAATCAGATCATCAATTGTTTTTTTTCATTACTTCTCTATTTTGAAGAAAGATGTAAATTGTATTTTTTTTAGACATTCCATGAAGCCAATTTTTTTTCAAGAAGTGAAATGGTGACCATGAATTTAGCCACCCCTCCTCCCCTAGTGAAAAAAAAATACACTTCTTTGGCTTCAAGGTATTTTTGAGATGGTCCCTTAGATCAAGGCAGTGATCAGACGTTACCTTGATCTACTCATTTGCAGGAGAAATTAACCCCAAGGTTAACTCGTATCAAAGCTTCAACATGATTCATTTTTAAGATAAAAGTCAGCCTATAATGTTTAAATCTTAATCAAATCTTATCAGATTGAATTTGAGGCGAGACTTTGTTTTAGAGGGCAATGCGTAGTGACAGCAGCAATACAGAACGTGATTTGGAGACATCATTGATGTCAACTTCTCTGATAATCTCATTAAGGTATTTTTAGATTTCACTGAAAACATGGTTAGATCAGTGGGTGTTTTTCTTGCTTTCATTTCCAACACAAACTGTGTAGTCTTTAATTTTTTTTGAAACTGACATCAGGAGCGGCGTGGTCTAATGGTTAGCGAGACAACTCCAGGGGCCGTATTAAAAAAGGGTGATCATCGTGCGATTAAGACTTAGACGCATGTAACTTCACTAAATGCACAGACTTCCACCATGCACTTGACGAAGTTGCACGCGTCTAAGTCTTAAACACCCTTTTTGAATAAGGCCCCAGATCAGAAGGGTCCCGGGTTCGAATCCTAGTCCTGACCAAGAAAAAAGCACACTCGCTTGTGACCTTGAACAAGTCACTTTGCCTCACTTGCTTCACCTCACCCAGTTGTAAAAGGGTAGGCCTACTGGCTGGTACAGATGGTCTACGTGAATGTTAGTCCAAGAGCACTGAAATCGGCTGCCGGTGTGACAGGAATCAATGTCCTAGGAATGCAAGTCCGCCAAACAATAGCCCGCTATTGTAAGGCTGTATTCGAATGATCATGGTCTCTCTAGCCATATATTCCAATCCCTCGCTGAACAGTACATGTAGACCGGACTTTGATTCCAGGGGGACTTTGATCCCTGTCTCACCGGGACTGTAATACTCCCCAGGGAGTGGAGAACTGAAATTGGAATGAAAACACCTATAGCTGGGGTAATAATGTGAAGTGCCTTTGACATTGCATTGCAGTAAAAAGAGATATAAAAGCTCCACATTATTATAACATTGTACATGTTATTCCATCGTCTCCAAATTTCGCAAATTTTCGACCCCAACGAAATTTGGAGACGACACCTTTTATATCATTTTGTGTGTCGTTCTTTGTGCTTTCTGTTGGATATGTTCATGTAATTCCAGTGGGAAATCAGAATTCATATGGCTGGGAGAGGGGCAGTACATATACCAGTCACAATATTACCGAATACATTTAGTATTCAGAACCCCGACGCTTATCAAAGCCAAGCACACATATGGTACTGGAAATTACCTCTACGCCTCTTGTATTTTGATATGTCTGAGGACATTATTTTCATTTGGAAAAACTCAGAGACAAAGGAACCATGTGTGTTAAGAGGAACTTTGAAGTGATTTTTTACATTATGTATCCTCAGATCTCAAAATGAAATGAATAGTGACTCTATGATCAAATTACAGCCACCCTCTCTCTCAACCACCTTGATCAAACAAACACTGATTCTGACTGCCACACCCCGAGTCCCTGAGGCCTCGTGAGGGTGGCCAGGTAATGATAGACCTCTTCCCAACGTGCCCTAACATCATAGCAAACCCTCATTCATTAGTCTCTCTATTAGTATAATGTTTCCCTGTGTACCATTCAATTCATTAGGTTACTGTGTCTGTGTGCTCAGCAACTACAGGTTGTTATAACAGGTTGAAACAGATGAGGCTGGGCCGGTACAGACATTTGCAGAGATGCCAACCTAAAAATTTGGCTGTTAGTATTTTTTCCTAAATTTTGGCCATTTGTCAGTAGTTTTAGGGTTGGTGTCAGTAATGAAGCATTTTAGTTAAAACTCAAACTTTTGAAGTGATAGTCTAATAATGCATGGATTGCCATTGGAACACGTGGAAATGTGATGATACTCCTGGCAGGAATCGATCGCAGTGCCCTCGAATCCCCGCTTTGGCGGGATTTCGAACTAAACACTATGTTTAGTTCAGGATATGACCGCGGTGGCGCTGCTATTGCCTTGGATCGAGCGCTGGCAAAGCACGGGAATTGAAGTTCATGGAGTTTTTTTTACTTCTTTATTTTTGTTTTCAACGTAATTAACATTTTTACGACGTAGTACCGTAATGGGTGGCCAAAATGCGGAGAAAATACGGCGAAAAACGTAGGGTTGGCATCCCTGCATTCGAATCATCACCCAACCAAATAAGGAATACAGCACGTTGCACAATTGACCTCCCATTATCTGCGTACCTGCCGCGGACGTAACGTGGAAGGTATGCTTCATTTCATCGCGTATGGTACAGGTGCGTCACGCGTCTCTGTTGCATGACGTCGGGTGAATGATGTTACGTCAGTTCACTGTGTGCCTTCCATGACGCTGCGACACGTCCTCGGAAGATACGAGGATGGTACGCGCATGGCGCTGCATGTGGTACATGTACGCGGATGGTGCGCTGCCCGGAAGGGATGTCAACTGTGCAACGTACTGTAAGCTCTGTCTTTCACCTTAGAAACCTGTTATTGTTTCATGCCCTTACAGAGGCAGAGTTTGGAGAATACAATAAAATTTCCAGTGCAAGAAAGAAAGTGCCTGCTTGCTGAGAACGGTCACATTAGGCCAATGTTGATCAACATAAGTCAGTACGCTTCACAATTGACCGACCTTCCACGACGCGTCCATCCGTGTACCATGACGTGTCCCATCCACCACTTGCAGCATCATGTGCGTACCGTTGTCGTATTTTCCACCGACGTCGCACGCCGCCGTGGAAGGCACGCAATGAAGACATAATGTCATTCGCCCGCGGTGCACGGACGTACGTCACGTCACGCTTGACGTACTCATACCATATGCAACGAACTGAAGCGTACTTTCCGCGTGACGTACCGGTACAGGGATAAAGGTCGGTCAATTGTCCAATGTACTGTACTTGAGCAATACTTCTTCACAGAAAAATGGCATGGTTCCCCTCTTTAAACCGCTGTATCATTTCAACGAATCAGAAACAGCCAATAAGTTTGTCAACCACCACTTCAAACGACTTGATAGCCGAGGCCGATCCATCCCATCATCACAGTCATGCATCAACATCACCGTCATTAAATTGTTCTTGTTAGAATGCGGAGAGCGTACCTCGGCAATCTTTTTTAAATTCAAAATACACGGCAAATTAGGACGGACATTGTATGGGTGGAGGACACAAAACGGATGAGGATAGATTATCAAAGCTATAACTTGATTTCTTTGTTCTCCATTAACCCATCATGGAAGGCACGCAGTGAAGATGTAGCGTCATTTGCCCGTGGCGGTGCGCGGACGTCACGTATAAGAGACGCGTGATGTACTCGTAACAGATGCAATGAATTGTAGCGTACCTTCCGTGTCACGTTCGCGCAATGTACCGGTACTGTACTGTAGTGTACTGTACTGTAGTACCGGTACCCTGAAAAAAATTTCTGGCGGAGACCCTGGTAACTGATACCAATAAAATCAGGTAACATTGCCTTTAACATTATTTAGCAAGGTAAACATCCCTCCCAATAAATCTTACAACCATTACAGTCAACCAATAATAGCCATAATGGCATGTTTCAATTCTTTATTTTATTACACGGCTTTATACCTAGAGCAACTTTTATGGGAGCCTAAGTCGTAAATGATGTACTGCTTTGTGGAGAGATGATTTAGAGATGATAGCTCTCGTGCCAAAATGTCATGAAGGAAATCTAACGTACTGGTAGGGACAATGTGCGTTGCAAGTTTTCCCTTGATGAACATGGGTTTTTTCCATAAGATATATTTTCACAAAGGCAAGTACAGCTCTGGAAAAAAATTCTTCCTCTAGTTACAGAAGGGTACTG
>NMRB01000786.1:192673-210286 GCA_002633025.1 Notospermus geniculatus | reverse complement strand
TTTAGCACCTCGGAGTGGGAGTGGGAGTGGGAGTGGGAGTGGGAGTTGGAGTCGGACCAGATCTTAACCTCTCTATTTTCCGTGGAAACCCCTGACAGAAGGGCGGAAAACAAAAATAATTATAATTATTTGATTAATTTTATTATATTTGTCAAAACGTGTAACAGGCGGCTATAAAAAAATAAAAATGTACAAAAATATAAAATTCATGACACTTTGGGGCCAATTTTTTAATAGCGTCAAACCAATCCACATTTCTGCATGTTCTGGTAGCCCCGCCATTTTGAAATGTTTGTGCACTCAATGTACATGGGAACGAGAATGAATGTTACATCCTCAGCGCCCCCACACGACGAGTAGTGTAATCGGGGTCTTTTGTGCACTGGGCGTCCACCTGTGCGGTCGTCCCTTGCTTTCCTCCTGTTCCCGCGAGTTCTCGGGAATCCCCCGTGAATTATTTTCGTCGGGCAGTTCGTCCAGCATGTCGGCGGTAAAATAATACAGCGGCTTTTTTTCATTTTTTTTCATTTTCATTGATCGGGTAATCAGTTTGTGGGCGGCAGCAAAAATAATGCCATTTTTAAAATTATTTTTATTTTCCAAAATCGGAAAACAAGTGCGGCGTATCCGTAAACCAATGAATAAAATAATTGTGGCCTTACCGAAACTAGACCCTTCATGTCCGGTGGGCACACGCAAAAAGGTAATAAAACGTGCCAGATGAAAGAATTTTATGAATCTTCCACTGTGTGATGCACTTTCATGCACTCAACAGGAATTTCTACATTGTGTGTGTGGTTTCAATAAAATCCAATTCCTTTTTACGGGATTAGGATGTTTACGACTTTGAAATGTTTATTCTGGCACGCGTTGTTTGTATATTTGTATTTTTGTGATTGATTTGATATTTATTTGACCAACACAATACATGTATTACTGTTCACAGAATGATTCTAAAATATGGCCATGGTACAGACCAAGATCCTAGGCCTTCCCACATTATACGATTTTTAGCCGACGCGACTCATTACGTCTGACGACGAACAGTGGGTCAATGAATAAAGACCAGTAAATGCTTTTACTTGAAATTTGCAATACAAATGAACTGGGCTATTCTGTACAAATCTGAAGTAAAAGCATTTGCTAGTCTTTATTCATATGACCCAATATCGTATTGTTCGTCGTCAGTCGTCTCAACCTGTGCGGATGTCAGGTCGACCTTGCGATGGCACAGAACAGGCGCACGCTGACTCTTCCGAATCACTTTGCGTCTGAGGCACGACAGCGTGGAACAAATCAGTCGCCGATCTGGTGTGACATGACTGCAGTTGCGACTCACTTGCGGGATTTGCCGATCAAAAAGATCGTGCGGATGTCAGGTCACACTGCGATTGCTTGGGCCACGACGGAACAGTCGTCGGCATCAGCTGGATCGCAAGCACGGTCAGGTCTAGTCTCGTGCCACCAGACTCTGCAATTTTCAATTTTAGAGTCTGGTCCAGATGGTACCTTTTGCTTGTAAAATCCATCATGGCGGACAATCTACCGCCGATGACGTAGAACACAATGCACAATCAAAGCAAAAAGTATGCAGCGTGCGAATAAAACTACAGTATTTTGTACCCCTCGCTGTTCGGCCTACTGCACTTTTTATAGCATAATTCCCTCCCCAGTCGAAAGAATATAAATAAACNTCCATCATGGCGGACAATCTACCGCCGATGACGTAGAACACAATGCACAATCAAAGCAAAAAGTATGCAGCGTGCGAGTAAAACTACAGTATTTTGTACCCCTCGCTGTTCGGCCTACTGCACTTTTTATAGCATAATTCCCTCCCCAGTCGAAAGAATATAAATAAACTTGCCTGAAATTCCAATGAAAGACACTATAAATTGACTTGACAACACAAATTTAGGCGATTCACCTCACTAATTTTCACGCTTCAAGTTCTCTGGGCGCCGCCATATTCCCCCTGTTGCCTACGTCACCAAATTTTGAAACTAGCCAATCAGCGAAGCTGACCTCATTTCAAATCATCGAAATGAGGTCACTAGGTCGCTACAATGAGAATTGCGTTCCGTGCCAGACCCTCGGTCTGACGACCTCGGAGTATGACCGAGGGGCTGGTTGCGCGAGACTAGGTCAGGTCACAAAAACGAAAAATGCGTACGATCATCCTGGAACAGGCGGCATCTGCGCGCAGCGAATCGTAACCGTGTTCAGGTCACCTGCGACTAGATCGTAGCGCAGTGAAGTCATAAAAGTCATGTGACTTGTGATCATGAACGTACTTGTTCAAGATGGCAGCTTCCATGCTATCGGTAGGTACCGCATTTCATTTTTACCTCGCGCTGATTTGTCAGTTACTGGCACGTGACCGCTCGCTCATTGTTTTGGATAATCGCACGACGTCGTAACTCAAGTCAGGTCGACTGCGATTGGATTACGCCCGTCGGGATCATGATTCGTCGTGGCGCAAAAGTTCAACATGTTGAACTTTTGCGATCTGTGATCTTTTTGGTCGGCGACTGATCCCGTTCGTCGCAAGTGAGTCGCAACTGCAGTCATGTCGCACCAAATCGGCGACTGATTTGTTCCACGCTGTCGTGCCTCAGACGCAAAGTGATCCAGAAAAGTCAGCCTGCGCGTGTTCTGTGCATCGCAAGGCCGACCTGACATCCGCAAGTTGAACCTATTCAACTTCTGTGTCATCCCGACGGGCGTAATCCATTCGCAGGTGGCCTGAACACGGTTACGATTCCCTGCGCGAGTGATGCTGCTTGTTCCACGATGATCGTACACATTTTCGTTTTTGTGACCTGACCGTGCTTGCGACACTTGATGCCAACTGTTCCGTCGTAGCGCAGGCAATCGCAGTGTGACCTGACATCCGCACGGTTTTGGTCACATATGTTATTTATTGCATGTCATGCTGTTGACTTTCTATGGTGTTGCCAAATTCCGAAAGGTGTCGCTCCCCGTAATATTTGTATGTTGGAGATGAGTTTCATTTTCTGTTTCAGTGACCTTACTTCATGATACGAGAATATAGGAGAGTAAAACACCGAGTGATAGAATGACCATACCTTTAAAAATTGGTTGAAACCCAAAACGTGCACATGCTACCAAAACACCTTATGCTACGTTCACACTATGTTCCCGGCGGCCACGGCAATCACGTTTCAGACCACCGTGGACTAAACGGCATGGACGTGAGACAACGCAGNGTCATCCCGACGGGCGTAATCCATTCGCAGGTGACCTGAACACGGTTACGATTCCCTGCGCGAGTGATGCTGCTTGTTCCACGATGATCGTAGACATTTTCGTTTTTGTGACCTGACCGTGCTTGCGACACTTCATGCCGACTGTTCCGTCGTAGCGCAGGCAATCGCAGTGTGACCTGACATCCGCATTACACAAATGGCACTGGAATTACATGTAAAACTACTGCACAAAATCAAGGTATCCTTTTGTTTTTCTCCTGGGAAGATTCTCTTTCCACTCATACTACATGTAGTGGTTGGGGACTAGAGGTAGAAGTATGTTTGTGCATTTCTTTGCCCAGTGCACCCTGTACACATGACAACAGAATCCAAATGGATAAGAATATGAATCTTTAAAATAACTTACGTTTCCTGGTTCTTCGGTATATCCAAATAGATAAGAATATCTTTGTACATGTATATCCATCAAGATTAACAGATATGTGTGAGAATTTGGACACAATTTATACGTAAGTTCTGATTATGAAGCAAATATCCAAATGGTTACCGGTATTCTTTATGCAGTTGTATGAAATTCAACACTTCAGCACTTGGAAAATTGCAAGAATGTCACGAGAATGTGGAATATCTCTCCAAGTCACGCTTGAGTGGGAATCAACAGAGCGTGAATTCTGACCCTGTTCAAAACTGACAGTTTGAATTACCCAAAATGTGAAGTCATCCTATTCACAATAAGAAGGTAGCCGACCGAAGCGAAACTGATTAGACACCTCCTGAGGTGACTGACACTGGAATTATCCTCGGTGGGTTAAATTGACCACGAATTGTGAAAAAATCCTGCTGTTTAATGTCCATTACTGGCATCAGATATGAACGTAATTTCACCCATCAAAACAATCTGTCACCATATCTTACCATTATTCCTCGGTTGTTCGCAGAGCATGTGTTTCACCGCGCGCACTCACACGACACACTCGGCACAAACTGCAGCATTCAAACTGGCTGCATCACACGAGGCATTTAACTCCGTCGTCGAGCCGCGAGTGCAATTGGTCGCTTCGGTTGTACATCGCACGGAGAAACGACATGGTGCAAAAATTGATCTGGCGCTGCAGCCAATCAGGGGAAATGTGCATTAACGTGGCGAAGTGGAAAATTGCTGCGCCAGGCAAAGACTCACAAGTTAGCCAAAGCAGTCTGCACGAAGTACAAAAGAAGCTGGTCTAAGAAAACAATGCTATGTCATCATCCCAGTGTGGACAATAGGTTCCAGCTCTTGAGTTTCATTATGACCATCGGTGGACAATAATCTTGTTTATTTAAGCATCGGCTGAGTGAATCACTTGAGGCAATGAATGTAAATGATGCCGCGTCTTCTTTCTTTGGATAAACTGTTTTCACCCCTTGATTTGGGTTAGAGAGGCAAGCGTGCCCAAAAGGAAAATATGATTATGATCTTTTAGCTGCCGTTCTAAGCAAATAAATGGAGTTCTCTTGCGACTGTCACATTGTTTAAGCAACTTGACCATACAGATCTTTTGTGTACCTTTTTATAACAATCAGGGATTCCGCCAGAGGGGAGAATGGGGAGAATTCCATCCCCAAGAAAATTATATGGGGATAAATCCATCCCCAAATTTTTCAGAAAGAAAGGATTTTTTTTCTTTAAATCTTGTCTTTTTTCTTTTCAAAACATCATATTATTATACCATCATGTTATCTTGCAGTCCATGTACAATGTTGTGTGATTTACACGTTTCTGGGACTTAAAAATCCAAATAAAAATCCAAAAAAAAATTTTTTTTGAAAAAAAAATTTTTTTGAAAAAATTTTTTTTGAAATTTTTTTGCTCCATCCCCCAATTTTTTTTTCTGGCGGAAACCCTGACAATTAGAGACGAAGATGGGGATGGGGATTTGAAAACGAAGATGGGGATTTGGCCTAGTGGTTAACCCTCTCTGAGCACATGACGTACAAAAATTGTGACTTAGTGCCCTTATGACGTATGTCCTACGTCACAATTTTTGTACGTCATATGCCTATTTACAATGTAGAACGTCCAAACAACTGGAAATAACAATAAACCCTGGCAAAGTACATACATACATGATATTTGGACGTACATCTGTACACAGAACATCACTATGGCACTTTGGGAGTATGACGTACATCACTACGGCACTGAGAGGGTTAAGGCGTGCTGCCCCTGATTGCTGGCGGGGGATTGATGCCTTTATCTGATACCGTGGGTTCGAGTCCGGTAGGAAGCCATGTCTTTCACCTCAGAAACCCGTTACATGTATTTCATGCCCTTTTTATAACAACTAGCATATTGTACCCGTCGGCGGTAGTATGGAGGCGTGTGTTTTGGGGGGGNNNCTATATCGCGCATGAATATTAATATGTGAACAGTCTCACTGGTCTCACTGGTATTTATCGTAGTTTCTCGAATTGCCGCTAGGCGCTACGCTGTCGGACGGATGTGGAACTCTCCTGTCTTTCGATTATGGAAGAAAAAGGCGTTTTTTACAGAAAACGGGGGAAAACATCGAAAAAGAATTCCATGTCGACTTATGGCACATTATTACACACAGCAGGGCAGCGGTCACGGGACATTTGAAAGCCAAACTTAGGAGGAGAACGATCACAAACATTAGGCCCCTACCTCCCCTACGTCAATTATAGTATAGATTCAGCTCAGTCTGTTCTAGAGTTTCAGATTGTAAAGTTCCAGCCTGAAGAAGACCCCGGTTGGGGTCAAAAATTCGCAAACACTCTGGAAATTGCCTTTTTATTTATCATATATATTGTGTGTCAATTTTTGTGCTGTTCTTCTCTTTGAATTAGATATAAAATGTATTCAATTCATTAATTAGACAAACTTTCTAAGATTCCAATATTGGAAAAGTTGGCAGCTAAGATCGATCTATAAAGGGGCTGGAAGGATAAGAGACCAACTTACGGATCGTGCACTTCGATCAAACTGTAAGAGATATTTCTTTGAAACTTGGCACACATATACCTTGGCCCAAAATATCATCAATGATGAAAAACTCTGAGATGCAGCTGTTATGTAACACCGAGCAACCACCATAGCAACCTATTGTTTTCTGGTTTTTAAGGGGTCCCCCCAAAAAAGGGTCAAACACCACTTAACATGGTTGCAGTGTATCTCAGATGAATCCCACTGCATCATTATCTCACTGCTCAAAGTGCAAGATCCGTAAGTTGGTCTCTTAATTCCTTCCAGGCTTTAAGGTGCTGTTTTGAAGGCCGGGTATTCGAAAAACATGGACTGTGGATCAATGGACTCTGGATTACTGGACTGTGGAAACCATGGACTGACCAGTCATAAACACCTCACTGACATAAACCGCCTGGAATGGAAACCTTCTCTCCGACAGGAAATTAGGAGCTGAGTCTTGAGAGATTGAGAAGCTGTCATCACCGTTTGCTGTCGGGTCACACCGAATGTTCATTTAGCTAATAAACAGGATGTTCGGAAGTGATGGTATCACCAGATCACATTCCGGGCGAGCGGGTCAAAATAGGTGCATGGAGAGTAGACTAGCTAGGCTTTTCGCCGTCTCTTCCCGAGCAAATTAAAGGCATTATTTTTCTCAACCAGTTCTGAAAATTCAGTTAAAGTAGCCTGTTATGTATGCACTGGTGTGTTATTTGCGATGACGTCTTCGATAGACTACACAGGCAGGCGGCGTATGTCAGTGAGGTGTTTATGACTGGTCAGTCCATGGTTTCCACAGTCCAGTAATCCAGAGTCCATTATGATCCATAGTCCATGTTTTTCGAATACCCGTTTTGAAGCAAGTACCAACTCAGCAACCAAACCGAGACAGAGGACCACCAACATTATCCTGGTCAACAGTGGGAGTTTTGCAGAGTGTTACCCTCTTAGCAGATTAACGTGGGTGTTCCCCTGACATAGCCATGGGAACACATGCGAGTGCATCTGATTAGTCACAACACATCGTTCTACCCCGTCAAATCCACATGTTCATTTGAGCATTTAGTTCGTCCCCGAGGGTCCTGGAAGGATAAAGGTGGGTGGCGGCTGTGATGAATGAGATCAACGTTAGGTCAAGCATGGGATGAGATGGCCCGCAGATTGTGCCGCAGGATTAGACTAACACAGGTCATGTGGTTATAGGGACCATCCTTTAATCACCTATCACCAAGGGGAGAGGTCAGATCACGGAAGGTCTACATGACCGTTTTACAAGACAAGTTTGGCTTTTGTTAGTAGTGGAGATGCAAAAGACAAAGAAATCAACAATGAAATGGTCCATGGACCACGTGCTCACCCGTAGTGTAATGACAGAGAGAGGTACATGTACATGTCAGTTATGAGCAATCTGGGTCAAGTCATCCCCAAGTTGCAGGACTTCAATGATTTTGGGGTTATGCCACCTGGTGGCCATATTGGATGTCCGATCGGGCCAAAACTTCACATGCACATAAAGGTCATCTAGAGGGAGCCACATAGCACATTTGAGCGCTCTGGGTCAAGTCGTTCCTGAGTTATAGCACATTTGATGATTTTCGGTTTACGCCACCTGGCGGCCATATTGGAAGTTTAATCAGGCCGAAATTTGACATGCCTGTAAAGGTCATCAAGAGAGAGGTAAATATCAAGTTTGAGCACTCTGGGTCAAGCTGTTCCTGAGTTTTAGCACTTGGATGATTTTCAGGTTATGCCACCTGGCGGCCATATTGGATGTCCGATCGGGCCGAAACTCGGTATTTTTGAAGATACCCCTCTAATACACGTTTATGCAAGATATGAAGACTCTCGGTGAAATAATTAAGAACTGTGGCAGGTTCGTTACTTTTGTCGAACTTTGACCTCCGTGACCTTGAAAAGTAGGTCAAATCAAAAACCCGTTAAATATGTTATGTATCCTAATTAGATACACCTATGATAAAAATTTGGAGATGATCCAGTCATTAGTTAAGGAGTTATTGCACTTTTTGTGTTTTTGGTTTACGCCACCTGGTGGCCAAGCCAAGAATCGAATCGGACCGAAACTTGGTGTCGTAGGTCATCTGACCTAGGGGTATATATGTACCAAGTTTCAGATCAATAGCTCCAGCAGTTACGAAACGTGCCCTGCTAACGGACAACGACGACGGACGACAGACGACGGACGACGACGGACGCTGACTGACGACAAAAGCTCACGGGTGAGCTAATAAAAAGAAAAGTAGGGTCTGAAGGAAATATTTTTATCTACAAACTTTGGGCAAGTCTCTTTGCCTCACTCTCTCCACCCAGGGTACCGGTCGGAAATGCTCGGATGTAGCGCTGAATGAGCAGCTCATCTGAGTTCTACTGAAAGGTTTCAGGATAGACTGGGGTTAAAGTGTAAAGTCGGATGACACCTCTACCGCTGTTGACATCAGACTACATAAACCCAAACTTTAACTTTAACTTTAAATGCCACCATGCAAATTCGATCTAGACTTACCAACTTGAATGTTCACATCGTTGGCCTGCTTGATGAGAGTGCCGTTTGCCAAGCTCTGGACACAGTTCAGATGTATGACACTGCAGTTTTGAAATGCATCATTGGCTGTGTTAGAGAGAGAAATGAGACGAAAGTAAATCTTCCTCATTAGCCAAGTGTGTAAAGCCAGCAGAACAAGGCGATATATCGCAAGTGATCCAACTGCCAACGATTTCTTTGCCAGTCACTGCAAACTGTGCGATATCTGCAGTTTTGGTATTGTTTGACGTTGGGCGAACATCGCTTGCTATAGGATTCAACACATCACTCTCCAGCGCACACCTGGCACACCGAGGAGCCTGATAGCCCAGTGGTTATCACGTCCAGGTCCGGGGTTCGAATCAAGCCCGGGCCATATGGGATTTCATTACCGGCTCTTCACGTCCGTCGCATGGGACAGTAAGCCGTGGTGCCTTGTACCTTGTGTCTTTGCAAGGGCAAGTAAAAGACCCCATCCAAGTAAGGAACATGAGTAGCTTGCGATGCTCCTCCGTACTTACCAGGGCCAATAATGCTATAGCGTCGGCCCTGACGGAAAAATGAAATACAAATACAAATACCTCGCTGGCATCACTACAGTCGATTTTGCTCATTTGCGATCAGATCACTTGCGATATCGCCTGAAGGCTTCTTGTTACCGGAAAGGACTCATCAAACCACAGACTTAACAAGAGCTACGTCCTCCAACAGTTTTCATTGAAACGTCCAACGGATGGACCAACAGCTTTTGGCGGCAGAGCCTTTTCATGTACTCCCCAAAAACTTGAAAACAACATCCATGTTGAAAGACACTTTAACAAAAGTATCTTCTTCCTTTCGTTGTCCTCAGTAATCAAATTTCTGGTGACACTGATCACATTCTTTGGAATTTGGCACCTTGAAACTTTAGAATTTGTTGCCCGTTCATAGAATTTGTGAATATGTCATTAACGAGAAGAGTCATCATTACAACACCTCAGAAAATTCTCTCAACCTTATAGTCTCGCATGTGTTTAGACTGAAGTTCAAAACCACGGAATCCACTGACAGCAAAGTTTACCAAAATAAATTGGATTAAATATCTACTCCAGTTGTATTTAGAAATTATCTGACTCACAACCACAGCACTCATCTATTTCCTGAGACTATACTTCGAGTCTAAGACCATGTCACTTGACATCAAATCATTTGGGGCTGACACTTCCAGAGTTCAATTTGACATACCAAAGACTCTTGTGCGCATGATGCATCCTCTTACATGTCAATATGGGCAGCCGAGGGTGCATCTTACAATTTGCTTGCTCATTTGGAATGAAGAAATCACTGTGTCATCAGAACATCAAGGATGATACCAACAATGTCTGACCCAAGCAGTTCCTGATCTTACCCAGGGTGCGTACACCTTGTGGAGCAGCAAAGGGGCTGGAGGAAGAACGCTCCCATGTCCAAAGTGTGCATATCTCAGAAAGTATGGGTCTGATTTAAATAAAATTCGCAGTGGTGATACTTGAATCTGAAAGATTAACAATCACCATGAAGAGAAGTAGTAATATTATGTAACAGTGGCTAAGACAATGCATTTTGATACTTGACAATAAATCCTATTGTATACTCTTGAAACTCCTAAAAATGGTCATAACAGCAGGTCTAGACCAATGGTAACTGATTAGGCCTATTCTATCAAGAATAATGCCCACCACATTCACGAAAAATGAGATAATTACTTGACAATCAGACTGGACAACTAAAGTTGGGTGCACCCACTCTAGGTAAGAGCCAGATCTCCTAACAATATGACATTCGCCCCAATGGTGTGTTGCAATATGATTAGGCCTATTCCTGGGGGTCTATTACCTAATGCAATTAACATAATTACGAGTGTTATGTGCAGAAGCAGTGTCACCAAAATTGAACATGTTGCATTATGCTTTATATTAACCAAAAATACACCGTAAGCTTACACATAAGTACACTACACTGTATAATGTCGAAGGCCTACCCTGCTTGACTAGTCAGTGAATGTATTGCATTATCGCCTTGATGCAGTTATATGGTAATACAATGTTGACCTGAACTTGCAATCAGTAGATCAGCCAACCATGACATGGTGGTAGGTCTGCATGGTGCGAAGTGGTTTTGTTGTTGTCATTCCTGCTGTTAAGTACACCCAATAGAAGTTGAAGTAAACATCATTGTTTTATTGTAATTGTGTGAAAATAAGTGAAGATTTCAACTGGAAAGTTAATGAGAAACAATGACTGAATACCTATGCCGATTCTGAGCCAAAAAACCCAGTTATTTCTCTACTTTTTTTGAGGTTCAAAAAAGCATTGTTTTAGATAATTAGGTTTTTTGTTCTCTCTGCATGGTGACTGTTGATCTTTTGCTGTCAAGTATCACCACTGCGAATTTTATCCAAATAGGAGCAATACTTTCTGAAATATGCACACTTTGGACATGGGAGCGTTCTTCCTCCAGCCCCTTTAAGACCTTTTAAGACTTTTAAGACCAAGTATCAGCAAAATTTAAGACCTAATTTCTGCTAAACAAAAGCACCCGAACAGATCCCTGGCAGGCAAGGTTTTCCACCAGGAAAAAAATGATAGGGGATCAATGTGGCCATGCAAGAAGGCGGGTACTTGGGCATGGGGGTGGAGCCCTCCCCCTAGAAAAAAATTGATTTTAGAAGCCCAGATATGCGATTTCACGGCATTTCCCGCCAATTTTTTTACAACTGTCTTGATAAGAAATTTCCGACCTCCAACAGAAATTATTAAATTGAAGACTTTTTAAGGCCTTGAAAATGAAAATGCCAAATTCAAGACTTTTTAAGACCTCGTGTACACACCTAAAAACAACTGGCAGCAAGATGAAGGCACACTTATGGTGAGGCAGGGAATTTCACTAGAAATGAAATGTCATACGCACTACAGTCAAGTCCACACTTACCGCGTCGAAAGATAATTACTTTGTCCAGTTTTGTCATAGCGGTGACCAAAACCGAACTACCCAGACACAGCTTTCTATCATCTCAAAATGGTATCTGAAGAGCTCTTACTCAGCAAAAGGAGGAAGAAGTGCTATCTACAATATGTGTCTTCAGCAGACGAAAGGACAGCTGATCATTGAAAACCACTGAAGGTATTTGTTCCTTTAGCGTGATATGATTTGCCGGTTGTGCACCTGCGGATGACATGATCATGAGGAGGAAAGGAAAAGCAGTGTGCCCATCACATCAACTGAACAAGGACAACAAGAGAGGAAAACAAGGTAATGTTGAGCGCTTTCATTTTAAGGGAGTTAGACGCCGAAGTTGTAAACAAGCTGGTTTGTTTACAAATATGGTCAGCAAACTAGTTTTATTCCTTCGTGCAGGTGGCAGCACCTGTGATCGTTAGACTGGTTCCCGGTCCGATGCAACTCACTCCACGATATTCAGGTCAGTACATATCACCGACAATAGGTGGCAGCACCGCAGGCGTCCGTGGATAGAGAACCAGTGAGTGAGTGTTTACAACTTCGGCGTCTAACTCCTTTAAGTTAATTATGTGCACACAGAGCTTAAAGGACAACAGTATTGCTTCCCAATCCTGCGTTACACTTACCCTGGCAGGGTAAGATACACGCGAAGGATTCTGGGATACACACGCATGCGTTTTGGGAAATCCGGAGCGTGTTCAACCCTGCTTGGAGGATGAGTTCAATGCTGATGTCAGGTCACCTAGACGATAGCTGTGCCATGACGGAACAGACGGCATCAAGTGAAGAAATCCCAGTCAGGCTAGGTCTCAAAAACGAAAATCACACAGGGGATCAACTCTCAGGACAGTACTAATCAACATAGTATTACTAGGCACTTTCACATTTCCCCATTGTCGGCTGACGTTGCGTCGTACGTGATGACGTCATCAGTTTTCACTCGTGCGTGTATCGGCGGTGGCCTATGTACTTGCAGTGCATCATGCACGGAAGGTTTGTATACAAAAATATGAGCCCCTATATTTCGCCTACATATCGCCAGGATGGGGACCTGTGAGGGTTGACTAACTTCAAAATCATGCTCTACATATAAATGCTTACCGATCTCATGACTGAAAAGCATTTTGACACCCGCTGAATCGTTTTAAGTGTCAAAAATGATTTTGAAAGCGCCTCCTTCCCAATAATCATGGGCGCAGCCATTGTTGGAGAAGCGCAGCAATTTGCTTTTCCGAACACAATTGGATGAAATTGGCTGGGCCCGTTTGGTCCTTGAGATACTGAAATAAAATAAAATAAAATAAAAAATATGTTACCGGAAATAATGGAAGGACATAAATGGCTCTATTTTTGTATTTTCTTTGCTGTGTATACTTTTAAAAGGAATCAGGTACCCATAAATAATTATCATCTAATCACAGACGAGAAAATTTTCATTTCACTTGGGAGTGAGTACCCTATAACATGGCTGCAATTTGGTGATCTTGCCACGTCTAGATCCGGCGTCATTCTCTGCGAATTCTCCAAAGTGCAAAGGTTTTAAGGTGCGTATTGTAATTTCCGTTGATACTAGTCATCTTAAACTGCAAGATGAATCTTGATTCAATGTTTAACAACCCCAAAATATCGATAAAAATAGGCGTCAAAGTTGCGCTGTGAACTGGATTCCTGATGTTGGGCTAATCAATGCATGCCTGAGGAATTCCATACACTGTGCACGTGCAATGTACATGCACTGCGCACATGGCGTCCATGTCGTGCATGTGGAAGCCATTTTCAAGGCCATCCTTCTCGGGGTGGGGCTTCGTCTTACTTGCATTTATTGAGTTTCATGGTTTTTGTCATGCATATTATTCAGAACAAAATACCAGGCCCAGTCCTACCGTAGGCCAATCAAAAAATTTATTTTTTTTGTCTGATATGAATAATATGATTGATTGATGAAATGAAAATGAAAGTTGGGGAATTAAAATGTTCATTTTAGCGTCATTTCATCAATTCAATCCTCCCCGCTAATAGTCTAGGCCTAGGCCTAGGCCTATAAGATCGTTTTCACGTCACCGCGTTGCTTTAGCGATTCATATACGGTAGGGGGCCTACTACTATACTAGTAGGCACTTTCACATTTCCCCATTGTCGGCTGACGTTGCGTCGTACGTGATGACGTCATTTCAGTTTTCACTCGTGCGTGTATCGGCGGTGTGCGAAAATCTGGCTTTGGAGGCTAGCTCTATCCTCGGTCTCGCTGATAGCCGCCATATTTGATTCTCCATAAATTTCCAAGTCTTCTGCTTTTTACCCGATCGAAATCCGTTGAGTATTCGCAAATTTATGGACATTTCGATCTAAAAGTGAGTTTGGCCCTCAAAATAACCCCCTTCCCCATAATTTGGCACTAAAGATATGTTTACCGGCGTGTTTGTAGGGGATCAAACTTGCTCTATGTAAAATTTCACGGCGATTGAAGGTGCCGCATTGAGTTTTCTAGGTGCCGCCATGTTGTTTGGTCCCGTTCATGAATGGAAAATTTTCGTTCAATATCGTGCCGTTTTCTCATCATCGTATGTTATGATACTCATAAATAATGTCAAATTATGAAAGATTAATGTCTATATTATACATCCATGTATGCAGCTAGGATTATTTTTCGTTAGTTTTGAAGGATTAGTTGGATTTCAAAATGGTCTCAAACTATTGCCAACAGTTGACTCGCGGTCACGTGACGCGATTTCTGGCTTGTGATTGGTGTGACGTCATCAAGCATGTAAACAAACTGACACGTGGTTGACCACAACTGACTGGAAATCAGCTGTTCTTGTTTATTTTACAAAATGTACATATACAGTCTGGCTAAAATCAACAGTTAGAATTTTTTTATAACTCTCATCAGTTTTATTTCAGGATGGATTTCCATATGAAGACAACAGCAGATTTTGCACCTTCCAATACCGCTTTTCATCCAGTATGGCTACCACCGCATACTGTAGCGCCATCTATCGGATGGGAATGAACAGAAACTAATTTATGTGAACCAGACTCACAATTATAGTGAATAATTTCTCCATTGAGTGGCCTAAATATGCACCTTGATCCCTTCCTTAAATGAGACGAAATGGCTACGAGCCATATTTGACCTTGACCTTTGACCTTTGAGATCAGGTCATCGGTATATTGTGGCCATTTCGTCTTGAGATCTTATGATTGGTAGCATCAAGGGCAATCTACCCTGAAATTTTCAGAGAAATTGCATCAGTAATAAAAAAATAGGGCCAGGGTATCCTTTTAAGAAAATTCAGCAAAATTCGTCACAGTTTTTTGTCCTCTCTCTTTAGTAATTACCATTAAAACAAAGGCCGCATAATGAGACCTTTAGATTTGAATAACTTGGCTTCTATCCAATGGATTTTAACAAATGTGAGGTGTCATTTTTTAGCTTTTGGTCTGTACTTTCTGATTAAACCATTATCAGGTACATTCAGAAGGGTTGAAAAAAATGTGAAAGTGCCTAGTATTACTTTTTGCACAGCAAAAAAAACACCAGGACTGAAGGTAGCACTCAACTAATGGAAAATAAGAGAGAATGCTATCCATAAGCTAAGACCAACATCTGGATGACTAGTCAGGTGAAAAAAAAAACCCATGTAGATGACCAATAGATTCATCCAATTAGGAAATAGATCATGTGGTCTGTTGACCAGGGCAAAATAGGTCTGCTTCTTTCTTGATGGATGAGGAAACGCATCATAAAACAAGACAGGATGCATGTCTTTTTCAGAGAGCAGAGAAGGAAATTGAAGGAGAGTGTCCTTGACCAGCATATTTTTTGACACTCTGGTGGATCATTATTAGTGCCAGGTTGGTACACCTGGGTTTCTATGCCGAATAAAATAATAGCCGAAGAAGGCAGCTGGCATCTTCACAGTATAAGCCGATACTTCAAAATTGGTCCACGTATAATACATGTAGCATACCACCAGGTTTCTATTTTTACCAGCAACTACGAGCTTGGATCCAGGGGGCGTACTCCCCCTATTTTGGAAGAGCAATGATTTTTTAGCAAGAAAAAAATTAATCAGGGGCCGGTTGCACAAAACTCATGTTAGCGCTAACATGGTGTTAGCGCTAACTTTTATGTTAGATGATGTCAAAATCCATTGTAATTTTACGTCATTTAACATGATGTTAGCGCTAACATCATGTTAGCGCTAACATGAGTTTTGTGCAACCCAGCCCAGATAAAAAATCCAGTATTTTGTTCACAGATGCCAGGAAAATGCATCTAAAGCACTAGAAATTAAATTTTTCTGGGGGAAAGCCCCCAAACCCACTTTGGCGGGCTTCGCGCTTTCAGTGCTCATTGCCTCCGTTGAGCTACAATGTATGCCTCTCCTTTCTGTCAATCCTCGATCCGGCCTTGAACTAGACTTAACTGAGTAACCATATTGTCAAAGGTTAGACAGGACAAAAGGAGGGGCCGACAAACACAATGAAATTGACAAGTCCAACATTATTCGGGCGGTTCACTATTACAGTACCTTGCACAATTGACCTCCCTTCCGCGCCGCGCACCATCCGCGTACTACATGCAGTGTCATGCACGTACCGTCCTCGTACCTTCCGAGGACGTGGCGCAGCGTCATGGAAGGTATGCTGTGAAGACGTAACGTCATTCACCCGACGTCACGCAACAGAGACGCGTGATGTACCCATACCATACGCGATGAACTGAAGTCTACCTTCCTCGTCACGTACGGGGAAGGTACGCGGATTTAGGGAGGTCAATTGTGCCAGGTACTGTAGTTTACAGAGAAACAAATTTTAGAAACAAACATGCCGATCCTAGCTACGATAGAGGGCAGCACACCGAAACCCGCTCCTATACAATGGACACCTTTTGTGGGAGGGATTGATCAGGACCAGGATGTCAGTTTCATTTCAATAGTTTTAACCACGAGTAACACCTATTGAGGCAGCGAGCTGGGGTCCCCATTAGATTGACACTTTAATAAATATGAGATGTACTTAGCACAGATTTTCAAGAAAGCTATCCATACAATAAGTCCACAAAACATCTTTGAAAAAGTTCAATCAATAACATAAGCAGAATTAACAAACTGAATCCATCAGCTTGAATAATAGATGAACAAAATGATGATATCATGTTACTGGCTCTGATGGTATCCTTGCCAAGGGTTCGGTTACTACCTATTATTGATAGAAGGAAGGTAGTTTCCTTGTGCGAGGGTTTAAGAAAGGGAAGGATTAGAGAAAATGTTGAGTCATCCCGCTCGTTTCATCAATAAACGCATGTCTGCTGGTTTTGCTCTGTTTCTTCTTACTCACCAATAAGGTTGTAACAATGGGGCTATCCAGGAAAAACTAAACCTCCAGATGGCTCTGCTGTACTATAAGTCCTGGTGTCACTGTTTGCAACATGGCAGAGTATGGAAAGTGGACTGTTCAGAAACTTAAAAATAGTGCCAATGGCACTGTGCCCGCTTGGCTTGAAGCACAGTGGTGGGAATCATCAGCAACCCCATAAAAGCCATTTAGGTACAAACATGCCAAATTGCCATATTAATCTCTTGACTAAGAACATGCAAACCATTAGAAAAAGAGCCAATTTCGTAATTTCAGGTGACCTTGAAAAGTGGGTCAAATTAAAAACTTGGGTACTATATCTGATGTATCCTTATTAGGTATACCCATGAAAAAAATTTGACAAAAATCCATCTCTTGGTTATGGAGAAATAGCACTTTCAGTGATTTTGGTTTTGGCCCCCTAGTGGCAAAGTGAAGAATCAGATTTCACCGAAAGTTTGTCTGTAAGTTGCTATAACCTAGAGGTACATGTGTACAAAGTTTCAACATGATAGTTCAAACCATTATCAAAATATAGC
>NMRB01000786.1:178439-192353 GCA_002633025.1 Notospermus geniculatus | reverse complement strand
CTGATCAACATGAAACAAATATTAAATTCATGCCTGCTTATCCAACGACAGGACTGTGGTAAAATTCTCAGCTTCATGTGTCCGGGTGATTGAGATATCATGAGATTTTGATATTTTCAAACTTGATAATTTGCAATATCTCTGCCCGTGGTTGAGGTAGAGACATGATATCACCCACACTTAGGTTATTGAGCATGCCCATTTCGATTATGCAATGACCTTGATGATCAGGTCAAGGTCAAACTTGATAATTTCAAATGTCTCTGTCTGTGGTAGCAGTGGAGGTTTGATAAAACCCATATTTAAGTTACTTAGGATGCCAATTTCGATTATGTAGTAACCCTGATGATCATAGGTCAAGGTCAAGGTCAGAGGTCAAGGTCAAACTTCCCAAAGAACTGATAAACAATGAAACTCACTGAACAGAAAGTGGATAGTATAACTTATAGTACAGTGGAGACCCCTATTATCGAGCGGTTCAAGTATATTCTGGATAGCCCCATTGGCTTTCAGCCATGATTGTCAGTCTGGGAAATGTCCTTTACAAAAAATATTTCATACTCACACCGCTTCTGATTTCACAGTCCAAGTCCGAATTCGGAACAGTCAGGGCTTTCTGTATTTGGATGCCATGAACTTGAAATTAAAATCAGGATGAGAAATGAGCATAGTGAGTTTTAAGTCGGGGGCATTTTGCCGTGGTGTTTGCGTCGGTGTCCGTTAACATTTGGTTTCTGTCAATTAGCTCAAGAACGCTTTGACCGATCAACCTGAATTTTTTTGTGACGGTTTGTCTCTATGAGAGGAAGGTTTCTTTTGATGACCAGCTCCGCCGCCCATCCAAGTTGGCGGCTATGGTGGCCATCGGTTTCCATTCATTAACTTGAGAATGCTTTGCGCAATCAACCTGAATTTTTTTGTGAGGGTTTATTTCTATGAGGGGAAGGTTCCTTTCGATGATCAAACACCACTGACCATCCAAGATGGTGGCCATTTTTAATTCTGTTTCTGCAGTTAACTTGACAACACTTTGAGCGATCAACCTGAAATTTTTGGTGAGGGACTATGAAAATGATTCATCAAAAACTGAAGGTGCTATCCATCTGACAAAAGTTTACGGACATGTGCAGGCACACACCCACGACAGACCACCAATAATTAAGTCGCCAAGCACAGCCTCATGGCCAAGCATAGCCACACAGCCAAGCGGGCTAAAAAGGTAATTCACTAGACTGTGTTTTTCCACAACTCCATTGATACGCAACTTTCGGTTTCCATTAAAAAAACGTGATCAGGCAAAGACTTATCAAAGATTTAAAGGGGTGCATCTTGAGTTTAATTAATTACAAGACATTGGAAGCCAACCGGAAAGTTAAGAGTTCATGTTGAGGAGGGAGAATAACATGTGACATTATCGCAGGGATGATCACTGACAAAATGGAATAGATTAAAACGTCCCTCGTCTGAGTGTGTTGGTCTGATGATGAACAATGTAAAATTCATTATTCATAAGTAGGCTTATTATATCCTTTGAAGACTTTCTTGAGACTAGGGCCCATATTTTAGAATGCTCCTCAAAGTAAAGGAGTTCCTCAAGGCTATTGTTCTCCTATTGAGGAACTCCTTTACGTTGAGGAACATTCTAAAATAATGGGCCAATGTGTTTCAGCAGTGCCAGTGGTATAGAGTAGTTGGCAGATTTTGGGATCACAGTTAAAGAGTCTCACGAGTCCACTCCAAAGATGTAGGCCCCTACAAATGTAACACTTTTTATTAGTGGAATGTAGAAGTTTCAAAAAACATGAAATACACTGTAGTAACGGGTTTCTAAGGTGACAGCACATAGCCTCCTATCGGATTTGAAGACTTTGTTGAGACCAGGGTCCATATTCATAAACATATACTTAAGTCAAAGTGTGATACTTATCTTTTGTGTTGAACAAAGGATAAGTGTCTCACTCAGACTTATGTAAGTTTTATGAATATGGGTCCAGGGCCCTTATTTTAGAATGCTCCTCAACGTAAAGGAGCTCCTCAATGCTATTAATTGTTCTCCTGTTGAGAACAATAGGAGTTTCAAACAAGAACAATTAGGAGTTTCAAAACATACACATAGTTTTTTTACTTACATTCTTCTTCACAAGCTTGTATTAAAAATTGCAGATTTACAGGAATAAGCCCTGATTGATGGAATGTTGTTATCAAACTCTTTCGTTTATAAAATTGTACATCTTCAGCTGCATGCATGTCTAAAAATTCACGTTGACAAATACAAGCTTCCCTTCTGGCCTGCAACCTACTCGGTAACATGGTTGAACATAAGTGTTGAAAGATTCCAGAAATAATTCTTTGACAAGGTCTTCTTGCAAGAAATTGGCTTCCATGATCAAACAGTGTCAAGATGGCTTTGGTACCATGTAAGGTGGCCCACCCGCATGTTTAGTAAGAACCCTTTGAGTATCTTCTTAAGAAATGTAATGACCATGGGCCTCAGGCGATGCCTTTGCCACAGAAATTTCCCATCTGCCTACCACCAACAAGTAGCCAAACAAGAAAGCTGCATCTTAGAGATGCTGGCTACAAACAGCCTTTTGAAAGATCTCCGCTGCTTGTAACTTAACCATTTTGACCATGTTTACTTTATTGAGGCTCTAAGAGCAATGGAATACAGGTTTGAACTCATTGACAAGGTTCTGCTAATATTTTCCAAAAATTCTGAATTACCTAAAATTGTGGAAATTCGGAAACTAATGGGGAGGCAATTGTCTGTTTTTTTCGGCCCTCTAAAAACCTGGTGTTTTATAAAGATGTAATGCTTTTGATCAAAGAACGTGTTTGATAAACAACATCCCATTAATTAGGGCTGGTACTCCTGTACATATACAACATTTAATAAGCTTGATAATGAAATGGTCCATGGACCATGTGCTCACTCGTTTGGACACACAGTGTAATGACAGAGAGAGGTACAGTATGTATGAGCAATCTGGGTCAAGTCATTCCCAAGTTGCAGGACTTCAATGATTGTTGGGTTATGCCGCCTGGTGGCCATATTGGATGTCCGATCGGGCCAAAACTTCACATGCACATAAAGGTCATCTAGAGGGAGCCACATAGCACATTTGAGCGCTCTGGGTCAAGTCATTCCTGAGTTATAGCATATTTGATGATTTTTAGGTTATGCCACCTGGCGGCCATATTGGAAGTTTAATCAGGCCGAAATTTGACGTGCTTGTAAAGGTCACCTAGAGGGAGGTAAATATCAAGTTCGACAACTCTGGGTCAAGCCGTTCCTGAGTTATAGCACTTGGTTGATTTTCAGGTTACGCCACCTGGCGGCCATATTGGATGTCCGATCGGACCGAAACTCGGTAGTTTTGGAGGTACCTCTCTAATACATGTTTATGCAAGATATGAAGATGCTTGGTGAAATAATGAAGACCTGTGGCAGGTTCGTCACTTCTGTCGAACTTTGACCTCTGTGACCTTGAAAAGTAGGTCAAATCAAAAACCCGTTATATATGTTATGTATCCTAATTAGATACACGTATGATAAAAATTTGGAGACGATCCAGTCATTAGTTCTGTTTCAGGAGTTATTGCACTTTTTGTGTTTTTGGTTTTGGCCACCTGGAGGCCAAGCCAAGAATCGAATCGGACCGAAACTTGGTGTCATAGGTCATTTGACCTAGGGGTATGTATGTACCAAGTTTCAGATCAATAGCTCCAGCGGTTACGAAACGTGCCCTGCTAACGGACAACGACGGACGACGACGACGGACGAAGGACGCCGCAGGACGATAAAAGCTCACGAGTGAGCTAAAAAGCAGGCCTTTCCTTCTGAGGCACGCTAAAATGTGCATGTGCCTCGCAAACAATAGAATTTCTATTGTTTGCGAGGCACATGCACATTTTAGCGCGCCTCAAAAGGAAAGGCCTGAAAAAGTTAAAGTTTGGGTTTTTATAGTCTGATATCAACTTGGGTAGGTTCTCATCCGACTTTACACTGTAACCCCAGTCTATCCTGAAAGGATAGGGTAGGTTCTCATCCGACTTTACACTGTAACCCCAGTCTATCCTGAAAGGATAGGGTAGGTTCTCATCCGACTTTACACTGTAACCCCAGTCTATCCTGAAAGGATAGGGTAGGTTCTCATCCGACTTTACACTTTAACCCCAGTCTATCCTGAAAGGTTTCAGTTGAACTCAGACGAGCTGCTCATCCATCGCTTTAATCTGAACCTTTCCGACCGGTACCCATCCACCTGGGTGGAGAGAGGCGTGAGGCAAAGAGTTGCCCAAAGTCTCACGCCCAGTGGGATTCGAACCCAGGGTCCTCTGACCGCTAGTCGGAGACCCGAACCATTTAACACCACCGTGGCTCCTCTGATGAAGGAGTAATGTAAAAAGTAAAAGACTACATGTGTATGTGTTTGGAAACTCCTACAGCAAAGTTTTTCATCCTTGTTTGAATAGACTCTATCACTCCAAAAGAGCGCAGCACCTGAGGGGACAGCGTCATGACGTCCCGCACGTCATTTCTGAACGCATGACGTGACTCGAAAAAAAATCCGGTTGTTTCAGCGATCATGACGTCGTGAAACAATCTGATTTTTTTTCGTCTCGCCTCAAAACATCATGAATGACGTGCGGGACGTCTTGGACGCTGTCCCATCAGGTGCTGCACTCTTTTAGAGGAATATCCTGTATTGGAGTGGACTTGCAAGACAGCCTCTTTAAGACTAAGTCAGTGATGCATACACTCTGGTACATCTGCAACCAACTCGCTGCTGGTTCTTTCTGTTCAATCTCATACCAAGAGTTTAATGCCACATTAAACTCTGGAAAGGGCTAGACCGGTACTTACTTTTGCACAGGGCAAATGCATTGTCAAGGCGGGTGAATTTCCGACCATTGCACAAGCAATTGCATAGGGATTCGAAAGAGTTCGTGCTTTGTTCCTTTATAAAACATTGAATACCCAACGGAATGTTAAAATAGTAGTATTTTTTTACAAATTCTGAAACAAGTTCTAATTTTTGGTATGATTACTTATCAGATAATTTGTAAAATCGATGAGCATAAGAATCTTGTGCTGGGTTCCAGCCCTTTTCAGAGGTCTTAGCCGAGGAACGATGGTGGCAACCTCTTCAGATTGCTTTCTGTTAAAGGACCACAGTATTGCTTCCCAATCCTGCGTTACACCTCCCGCGTTAAGGGAGACCTCTACTGACGACTTGGTAAACCACGCATGCTACAGTACTGCTTGAATTTAAGTGACTTCAGATCGCGATCAGAACCCACACTCGGATCGCGATCAGAGCGCNCTCGTCACGACGGACAATCAACTTCACCCGTTCACAAGTTCTCGTAATTGGCACATTACGGCAATTTGTTTTGGTTAATTAATCACCGCCACGGGCCAGTGGTTTTTGAAGTTGTCGGGTTTGAAACAACAGCGTTTTTCTCGCGGCCAGAAAGCGATCTGGTCGCGAGAAATTAGCGATCAACCATGTCAACCCACACGAGAAAAACGCGATTTCATATGCCCTGTGCGCGATCTGAGTCCCGATTCTCTCGCGATCATAATGTCACTTAAATTCAAGCAGTACTGTACTACGTGCATTGTAGTGTAATCATACATTCTCCAACACTGGGGCGAAAGGCGTAACTACAGTATTGGAGAATGGTGTCGGTGGCGCCGGCTGTCGACAGAAAGTGGCAATACCGTGGTCCTTTAACAACTTCAACAACAGAACACCAGCTATTGGTTGATGAAAAATTCTTATTGATGGCAAACATCATGAATAAAGCAAACACAATCCCATAGAAAAAAAGGGTGAGATATCTGGGATCAACTCAATCATGCGCTGGGACATTAGGTCCAGTCCAATATCCTGAATGAACAAATCACAATGATTAGATCGATCATTTACATGGAGTACACTTCTTTCACTTACATTTCCATAAAGAAACCTTCGGAGTCGGAGTTTGCAACTACACATGAACGAGGTACTGGCAACTACACATGAACGAGGTACCGGCAACTACACATGAAGGAGGTACCGGCAACTACACATGAACGAGGTATCGGCAAAGCTAATCCAAGGCTCAAAATAAGCGGTGTCGCATCGCAATTTGCGACAGAAAAATCGGAAAGTGCGATATGGCCGAGGAGGTACATTTGCAAAATTGCTACACATCGTTTTCAAGTAGAGACAGCCGTGGCTGGCCAGCAGCGGCCGTCGAGGAGTCAGTCAGTACATAGTTCATCGGCAACGAACAACACCAACCAAACCTCGCTTTCATGATTGTGACACATGAGTCACAGTATGTTCGCCATGCATGCGAAAGTGTTGTTGTGTGCGAGGTTGACATCAACAGCCATGCAAGATAGATGGCTTCCGCTGTTGAACATGTTCAATGGACAAAAAAGTTGCTACACAAAGTACCAAAATTGCGAATCAAGTGGAACCCTTGATTGGCAATTTTGCTACACAAGTAAAAAAAGTTATTTTGAGCCTTGTAATCTGCGACGTGGTGCTGACTATCAACCTGGGGCCTGTTTCATAAAGTGACTTTAAGCTAATTGTACATCTATCTTTAACCAAATGGAAAAGCCATTTAAGTTAATGGTACCATTAGCTTAAACTTACTTTACGTCAACAGGCCCCAGGTTGTAACTGCATCGATGAAAGTGAGGCCAACTTTGTTTTCCAATTAATTCTAAAAAGTACACCCAAATTCTCGGCCAAAATATCTACAACATTCCATTCAATTTCTTATTCTGCAGTTTGATGATTTACCTGATTTTTATTACCTGTCCTTAGGGTTGTTGACGAAGCCCACTAGGGTCTTATATTAACCCCCCTCTGTGATTCTTATCATCAAGTAGAACTGCTGAATGTAGAGTGAACCAGTAGCTGACCCCATGACAGTGTAGCTCACGCAGTGAATGTTTGTACTTGCATAGGCCCTAATATCTTTATTGCTTATCATTTTGACCTGCTTTTTTGCTCCTCCCGGTGCTTTCCCATAGGGAAGAGCAAAAGGCAGGTAAAAATGACAAGCTAATAAATTAAGATATCAATTATCAGGCAAATGCAAACATCCAAAAGGTGCTATCCCAATCTCGTACCCAGAGTTCAATGCCACATTAAACTCTGGAAAGGGCTAGACTGGTACTACTTTTGCACAGTGCAAATGCATTGTCACGGCGGATGAATTTCTGACCGTTGCACAAACAATTGCGTAGGGATTCGAAAGAGTTCGTACTTTTTGTTCCTCAATAAAACATTGAGTAACCCAATGGAATGTTAAATTAGTAGTACATGTATTTTTACAAATACTGGAACAAATTCTAATTTTCCTTATGATTACTTTATCAAATAATTTGTAAAATCGATGAGCACAAGAATCTTGTGCTGGGTTCCAGCCCTTTTCAGAGGTCTTAGCCAAGGAATGGAACGATGGCGGTGACCTCTTCAGATTGGCGCTATCCCTCTGACAAGACAAAAGTTTACACACACACGCACGCACGACAGACCACACCAAAAGGCGCCAGCACAGCATAAGCCCTTTTGGCATATCGGCCAAGTGGGTAAAAAATAAAAGACCCAAACCATGATGAACTGAGTATGCAGTATTCCTTTTCTTACAATCTAACAACATTACGTACTATCAGCCTTCATCGTGCATAAAATACCATAAGATGAATGGGTGTGAATATCCGAGCTAAAATACGGGTAGCATAATGAAAACAAGCTGTTGCATCAATGGATGATGAAAGAAATAAGAAGTTGAGCATCAATCATGATATCCTGTTCATCGTTTGTGACATCAAGACCAACACATTAAATATCAGAGATTTATGCATTGTGGAAGTCAATATCTTATTGGGTAAAAAATTCTTGCAATCAGGCTCACCGCGTTATATCACGTTATATTCATGCTGAAATGAACATTCCTATCAGCAACAATACAGCAGTTATGTGGCATTTTATGGCAAAAATCTGCAGATGTGTCGGGCTCATCTCTATATGTGCAGGTTCCTTCCAATGAATGGTCAAGAATTTAAAAGGAAAGTAATATTTTACCTGTGTTATTAGTGGTGCTTCTTAATGCCCGGTATACAGACGATAAAACTTTCCTTTAAAATATTTTTTTTTAAAAATTATGGGCCTCACGTACCACACCATAGAAGTTTCTTTTAAAACATCTGCAACATGGCTACATGTCTACAAGTCTGTTGATTGCAGCGGCTGCTTTTGCTGTAGCAGTTAGGGCAAGCAAAAAAAATCTTTAGTTTATCGTCCTCCGCCCGCGCCAATTTTCGGCGCCGTGCCAATTTTATTTTTATTTTTTATCAGTCTGAATTTCACGCCGCGCCGCGTATCACAGCGCCGCCAAGTGGTAGATCTGTAAACAACAGTTTCCAAAGCATTCTCTTCATGCATTTTCAGTGCTTTTGTGACAAAATCCAGTCTTAGATGGTCGGGGTGGTGACATAACATGCTCAGGAGGAGTAATTTCTTCGTATCAAAGTAAAATAAAAAATAAAAATAAAAAGTGCCCCCCTTGCCTACTTTCAAGAACCACTTGGACGATAAACTAAAAATTTTTTTTGCTTGCCCTTATCATTGAAGTCTTATATACATATATTGCAAAAATCCAGTTAAACGAATGGCACGAGTCAGGATATGGTGGACAAGGCCTACTCAGGGCCTACAATATGAGTAAGTAATGCCTCATTCCTAGTCACAGGCCTGCGAAATGCCTATTTTCAACCTAATCATTTATGGACCAATCATTTACATGTATTGATGGCTCGCACGACAGGAAGGAATTGATTAAATGTTTATTTGTCCCCTGTTCAGACGATTATATTTTCTTGGCGGTGTCATAAAGCTTGACATAAAGAACAAATGCTCAGAAAAAAATACATGTAGACTCAACATGGTGGGGACCAAAATAGTCATGGTTGGGACCAAAATTAGACAGCCATTTCTTACGTATCAAGAGGATTGCCGTATATACCAGAATCTCCACACGAATCGGATTTGCAGTGTGCTGAATATTCTCAGCTTGACTCACCGACAAATTGAAGACAATATCACCTAAAACTGACATTAGAAGATTATATTGGAACAACCATGACTTGTAGATTACTTATTGATTCTGACTTGAATGAATCTCTGTCCTATTACAAATATGCTAATGGACATTGATTGGCATTGGCACAGTGTTTGATAACTTGTCAACAGATGTTCCACTCAATTACTCGACTCTAAAACTGATGGGTTTCAGCCAAATTGTTCAATCAGATTCGACATCTCACCAATAACCACGATAACCGAACACAAGTTTGGTTGCAAGGACTTTGAAGCTTTTCAATCAGCTTGGCCAGGGCTAAACTCCCTACGCAGTTGTGAGTCGCGCCCCTTCGGTTTACTCGCTCTCCACAACTGCTTAACTTGGATGTGTTCGCCGCGGTTGGTCAACAGATGGCGCTGAGCGAGTCGACCAATGAGAGCACCGAGCAACCGGTAACCAAGCTGGCCTGAGACACTTTTTCATTGGCCGAGCGGTTCGTAGCCATGGTAGCACAAGAACATCCGTTGCCAACGGGCCAAAGCGTTCTGAAAGCAGCGTGCTGATAGGCTGTAAAATTCGCGCCATGCCCTGACGCCATCTGTTGACCAACCGCGGCGAACACATCCAAGTTAAGCAGTTGTGGAGAGCGACTAAACCGAAGGGGCGCGACTCACAACTGCGTAGGGAGTTTAGGCCAGGGCATGATCTGACAATGGAAAAGTTGTGGCTCAACCTAAGTTCAAGATAATCTTCGTTGGTGCAAATCTAATTTTTTTCAAAAATTTTTTTAAAACATTTTTTTCACCCCCTCCTTGACAATCCTGGCAGAAACCCTGCATGTTGGTCATTTTGAACATGTCTCTATATATATATATATTTGTATTTATTGTCACCTATTTTACATAGCCGGCCTTTTCTAGGCCTATGAGACAGTGTTACGATGCATTAATTGTTGTAAGGCCAGGACCGCTCGCATGCATAGGAGGGAAGCGCACTCGTTCGATCGTGGACCCCATAGGGGTCCACGACCGAACGAATGGGCGAAGATCACTCGGGCGTTTAGCCGGTCCCGACCTTACAACCAAAATGTTACACAAAAGAAGTGGAGCGCCGCAGACTCTCCAGGCCGGGGCCAGACGCTGAGCAGTAGAAGAAAATCTCTGAAGTGACAACAAGTCTCACCGTCTGGACCCGCCCGAGACCCCAGCACTCACACTTTGTTTCTAATACTAAAAATAGTTTCAACATAATTTGCGACACGTCTGGCAATACAGGAGTTCGTGAGCATCACTTTAAGAACGTTCCTATAATCCATTAAATAATTACATTTTATCCACTTTTTGTGGCGAAAATCCAGCGAGATTCGGAATTCCCCTGATCCCGAGTGACCGCCGTTCCACACTGCCGTTCACCTCCCTCCCGCTTGGTGGGCTGCTCGAGATGCACGGAGGGAGGTTAACGGCAGTGTGGCACGGCGGTCACTCGGGATCAGGGGAATTCCGAATCTCGCTGGATTTTCGCCACAAAAAGTGGATAAAATGTAATTATTTAATGGATATAGGAACTTATTTGCATTGAATACAAAGGATTAATTCTTAGGAATCGCTAGATGCCCAGTTTTATTGAGGTAAGCTTGTTTAATGTGTATTTTGGGGCGATTTCCGACCGGGTGTCCGGGGTGTGCATATGAATGTACAGGAATCGTCGATGTTTCCAGCCATGCGTGGCTGTAACAGTCGTGAGCCTTGTCTATTTTTATATTATAGTGGGGTACCCACTTGGTTTACCGTAGCTAGGCCCCACACACAACTTCACAAGGGCCTGTGCATAATGTTCCTACTTATCACCTGCGTTAGACCGAAAACTCCAGTCTCCGAACATAACATCATAGTTATGATTCTACGACCGGATTCAACCTATACAACTCCTATGGGGACTAGTGTAAACGAAAANATATTGGGAGCCCACTGTCCACTCGCACGAGAAAACTCTCACCTGGAGTAGCCGCCTGCCTGAACAAACATGCGGCTGCTGTGCCTCCTTGCCCATAAAAACAACTGACGTCAACAGACAACGAGCTTGACCGAAAACTCCGCTGTTATATGAATGGATATGCGTCAAAGAACGATATACATGTAATACGAAATGAAGTACCGTAGCAAGTGTGATCTAACACAACGACAGAACGAAGCTAGGCCTATCATCTTTTTTTTTGTTTTCACTGGTCTAACTCCGCCTGTGCCGCGGGCCGCCGCACGTAGCTGTCTCCGGAGCCGCGGCGACGTCCGCATCAACACTGTCTTGGACAGTTCAACTTGAGAGATAGGCTACATATGAAAAACACTTCCGTAGTGCGAATTAGGAGCGAGAAAAGAAGAGAGTAGTTATTTATCCACAGGCACCTCAGTCTGAGAGTTGTCAGTTGCACCAAGTACTCGGGGTGGAGGACTAGGGTTAGGGTTCAAGGGCCTAGCTGGTCTGAGCCTGATGGGGAGGTGCACATTTTTGTGAAAGCGGAACTCCTCATGTAGCCCTGGCATAAATTTCACTGAGCACCGGTATGCTGTCTGAAGAGAGCAAGTGAGCTCCGGAGGGGGTCGGGGGCCTCCCCCAGACAATTTGGGAATCTAGATGCTCTGAAACGTGATTGCTATTCTTAGCCAAAATTTACATGATTACAAGGTTGATATTTTTCTGCTTGCCCAGAGCGGAACTCTCTTACTGCTGTGGGGAGGTGCACGTGTAGGCCTACTTTGACCCCCCATGACCCCCCCCCCAACTTACGCCCCTGGGGTAGGGGCTAAATATGGGGAGGTACCTTAAATTATGTACGGTATGAATGTACCACCCCATATTTAGCCCCTAACCCTAACCCTAGCCCTCCACCCCGAGTTTAACCCAACTGATGACTCTCAGAGGTGCCTCAGGAAAAAATGAACCATAAACTTCATGGTTGAACCATGAACTGCGGCCAAATAACAGTGAAGTTCATTAGTAAAACTATGAACTTCACTGTTCTGTTCTGTTGTCTGCGGGCAGTTCATGGTTCAACCATAATTCATGGTTCATTTTTTCCTGGGCTGTGTGCACACTTCATCTTATGGGAACATGATCTTTTTTTCCAGTTATGGTACCGGTACCTATTATTTTCCTTGAAATTCAATGAAAGAGCCCTCGGTGACTGAATTATAAAACCCTACTCTGGAATATTGAAGAAACACAGCAACTCAATCCTCCTTGTTATCTGTCATGTCGTTACTCCTTTTATGGAGTAATGACAAACCGCATCTGAAAATACGAGCAATTTCCAATATCCAAACCTGACACTCCCTTCTTGCATTCAGGGGCGTACCGGTAGCTAGCGGGTGGGGGGGGCAAATGCCNGGGGGGCAAATGCCCCCCCCCCCGAGCAAAAGGGACGAAGCAAATTTTTCCTCTAAAAGGTCATTTTCCCTCTTCGAGCCAAGTTATTGTGGTGTCAGATGTCTGAAAAATGCATCTGAGAGGATGTAGATATTCAATTTTTTTCTGGGGGAGGACCCTCAGACCCCCTCCGACTTCGCCCTCCAGACTCAATCAATTTGCCCCCACGACCGTGTTTCCACGAGGCGTTTGCGGGCGCGGATTAGGAGGCGGGCGCGGGTGCGAGTGAAATAGCTAAAGGGGAATACGTTAGATCGATTTTTTCCACCCGCACCCGCCTCCTGATCCGTGCCCGCACACGCCTCGTGGAAACACGGTCTACGCCATAAAAGCTAGCTACGCCCCTGGCATTGAAGGCGAAATGGGAAAAGGCGAAATGAGATAAGGCGAATAGAGCATGTACCGGAAAAACATACAGTGGAACCTCCCTTAACGGACACCTCTGCAAGGAGGACACCTCTCTAATCAGGACACCAATGTTCAGTCCCAAACTGGTCATTTCTATTCATTTCAACCTCTATAATCAGGACACCTCTCAATTAAGGACATCATTTGTCAGTCCTAGAGGTGTCCTTAATAGAGAGGTTCCACTGCAGTCGAACCTCTCTATTAAGGACACCTTCGGGACTGACAAATCCTGTCCTTGATTGAGAGGTGTCCTGAGGTTGAAATGAATAGAATGACCAGTTTGGGACTGAACATTGGTGTCCTGATTAGGAAGGTGTCCTCCTGGCAGAGGTGTCCGTTAAGAGAGGTTCCACTGTTTTTTTTCGAACTAATTATTCTGATTTTGTTTAGTGGTTGCATTGATAGAGATAATTCCTGCACTCCAGGCAAACTCAAACAACGGATTTACACAGGTTGATCCTCAAACTGCTCCCCAATGGGATAATCAGTCTCTACCATTTAATGGTTCGTCTTTTTTTGTTGATTGATAAAGGAAGGATCTGCCATGCAGTGCTTGACTGTGACATCCCACTTCTTGGGTCCCTAACCCTCAATGCCACCGGTAGGCTGCAGATTTGCAACCAATGAACCATAGTTTTGCCATCAGCTAGCCAGTAGTGAACCCCAGCCCAGTCTGCCGCAGGTTCACCACCTGTGAGCCAGCAATCTGCGCTGGTGGGCCATCTCGAACCGACTGTCGGCCGTGGGCCACCACCTACGGCGGTTGGTGGGCCGCCGGAAATGCTACCTGAAATTGAAATTGCTGGCTGGGTTCATTCTGCTGATTGATGAAGGACGTATATATCTGCCATTCTGTGGTTGATTCTTTTTGTTGATTGATAAAGGACGTATCTGTCATTCTGTGATTGATTCTGTTTGATGATTGATAAAGGACGTAGGCCTATCTGCCATTCAGTGGTTGATTCTTTTTGATGATTGATAAAGGACGTA
>NMRB01000786.1:161663-171811 GCA_002633025.1 Notospermus geniculatus | reverse complement strand
AATGAGCCTGTATCAAGCTTCAATTATTTTCAACACAATGGCAACATAGATTGATCTTCTTCATACCTCTAGCGTCCAATGGATAAACCTATTAAGTCACATTTTTGGAAAAAATGAGTTAAGGCGAAATTCGTACTTACTAGGTATTGTTTCATCATTATAAACAGTTTTTGTTTGCAAAATGTTCGCCAAAGCCTCGGAAAGACAGTGGTGCACTTACTCGGTCTTTACGTCTAAGTCATCAGAATTGTGACTTACTACGTTTTTACCTTTGCAAATTCAGCATGAAATCAGAGGAAAACATAGCAAATTGCATTTAATCATGTTGTATGACATTTTTTTTAATTAGGAGTGTTTTCCACAACAAAACTCCTCCAAGTTGTCATTCCACATAAACCCATTTTTCTCGAAAACAACAAGATGTGACATACTAGGTATTTCCATTGGACGCTAGACCTGTCTCCGTCAAAACTCCTATAAAAAGTCCAACTGATTCATAACCAGAAATCAAATCACAACAACATCATAGAGTCTGGAAATTACGACCTCAGTATGAATTAGAAATAATGTACCGGTAGTGGTCACATTTTGTATGCACAGATGGCATTTTCCCTAAAGGATGTGTATAAGTGGGACCACAATGCTCAAATTCAACCACATCTAAATTACAAGCCCCCACAATCAAATCTGCACTGATTATTGTAACTCTGCATCTTGAATACAATACTGATGAAGAAATATCTGGCTGCATAGTGAAGTTTTCTAATGTCTTCAGGCTCATTCTATCCCATTGTTAGTTTAACACCGTGTTCATACAATATTAAAGGGGGCATGACTAAGTAAGGAAATGATTATAGTGAACAATTGATTCTCGAAATAAGAGCCACCAGTTTCGTATTCTTGGTTGGAGTCGGTTGTCATCAGACTGAGGTAGCCCAGGGACAATGGTTTTGCCCGTGGCGTTTGGGAAGATTAGCAGATCAGCTTCCTCGCTTGCGTGTTTGGCAGCCATCGTTGAAAGGAAGATACACAGTGGAACTGAGATAATTCAATGCTCAGTTAGTATTCTATTATTTCGTTCATTTTTTATGGAGACAAAAGGCATTTGTTTTCTGCCAAACAAGGAACACTGTGCAAATGCCGAACAACATGAGATGGGAGCTATTTGGGAGCAGGTTCCGAGCCATAATGGCTGATATTTATAAAAGATAGCAAATGCTTTTACTTTAAATTTTGTAGTACATTTACATTGGACACTGCAGTGCGAATCTTAAGTAAAAGCATTTGCTACCTTTTATGAATACCAGTCAATGGGTCATATTAATAAAGAGTAGCAAATGCTTTTTACTTGAATTTTGCAATACAAATGCATTAGGCAATGCTGTACAAATCTGAAGTAAAAGCATTTGCTCGTCTTTATTCATATGACCCAATATCAATGGCTTTCTTCGCAGTGCAAGGCTGTGACTGCAATGTCGAACAGATTAGGGTGGTTTATAAATCAAACGATAAATGTAAAATGCCGTTAAAGAAAGTGTTTAATAAACAATTCCCATTAATTAGGGCCTATTCCTTATAAACCTGATGAAGGAGTAGCCCCTGTTGAAAAGTAAAAATAAAAAAGGCCTATGTGTTTTGAATCTCCAGAGTGAAACGCCCATGAATAAAAACTGTGTTACATCCTTTTATTTGATTAGGAGAGCGGGGGGGGGTTCAGCACCGTGACTGGTGACATCAGACCACAGGTGTCGAGGGCTGGGCGACCATCACTGTTGTCCGCGATAAGACAATGGGAATGGGAGTAACCATTTTGTCGTTATTGAAGGTGAAGTACAAGGATTAGCCTAGTGTTCTTGAACGATGCGATCCTCAGCCGATGAGTGCGCTAATGGCTATTGTACAATGGCGCTAATAGCTCCTGGGAAAAATGACAGCCAAGATAACGGTGTGCAGTGTCTAATAACGTGGCACTCATTGAGGATCACCGGTAATGAATTCTCTCTAACTTGTCTTGGTCAGAAATGTAATTAGGTGAATCAGATAGAGACTGGGCAGCTGGACATTACTGGTCACTTGACCATGTGGAGGTGATGTTTAAGGGCTGCATTAAGTGGAATTAGTCGCAGCACTGGGAATAATTTCGCAGGCCGCGAAATTCACAATTTCAAAATTACAAATTTCTGTATTTTGGTGAGTGAATTAGACCATTAGGCAGGCATAAAATCTGCAGTTGACCACGGCTGATATTCATAAAAGGTAGCAAATGCTTTAACTTCAAGTTCTGCGGTACATTTACATTGGACATTGCTGTGCAAAGCATTGCTAACTTTTATGAATACCAGCCGTGGTCAACTGCAGATTTTATGCCATAAAAGGTAGCAAATTCATAAAAGGTAGCAAATGCTTTAACTTCAAGTTCTGCGGTACATTTACATTGGACATTGCTGTGCAAAACATTGCTAACTTTTATGAATACCAGCCAATATGCTAAATGGCATCTAAAGAGAATAAAGCCATGGCAGCCAAGCTGCTGTGGGACCATACACAATCTGAAGAGGTCGCCACCATCGTTCCTTGGCTAAGACCTCTGAAAAGGGCTGGAACCCAGTAGACTAGTTCCTTGTCGTTCCGCTACGTGGCGCTACGCTCTACTGCACTATAACGACAAGCACGGACCACCATTTTGTATTGAATTAGTGTGCGCACCACCGCCGATTTGGCGGGGGTCTGGGGGAGCTCCTGCAGGAAAATTTTGAAAATTAGAACCTCTGAGACACCATTTCCCGGTATCTGAGGTTGAGAAACTCTTACAAAACATTTTGTTGAACAGTGTAATCTTCCTGTTCCTACTGGCACCCTCAGCCAGTCAGATGCCATGCCTCTTAACATTTCGAAACAGTGCAAACGTACACAATGCAGTACCAGTATAGGCCATCAGTTGTCCCAAGCAGGGGAATAGAGTTTCCTCAAATAACATGGATGCAATGATTGTGACCATGAATACATAAGAGACACGGGCGGGTGCTACGCCACAAGCGAAATGCTTGATGTTTAGCAATAATTTTTTTTATCTTTCGTCGCCGAAGGGGGGTTCCAACCCCCAGAACCCCCGTCTATATCCGCCCTTGGGTCAGTCATCA
Organism: Notospermus geniculatus; assembly: GCA_002633025.1. Taxonomy (NCBI): domain Eukaryota; kingdom Metazoa; phylum Nemertea; class Pilidiophora; order Heteronemertea; family Lineidae; genus Notospermus; species Notospermus geniculatus. The sequence continues at coordinate 168,671 of NMRB01000786.1, read as the reverse complement.
ACCGGTTGGCAGTAGATTTTTGCATGCAGACATCATGAACGACACATCGACATTGGCCTTTGCACGCGACGGCCATTAGCAAAAAGAGAAAATAAGGAATTTTTAGGAAAATCGGCCAAAAATGAGGCAAAATAAGGAATTTTAGGAAGTCAAAAAAATAATTAGGAATTTAAGGAAAATTAGGAGCACTTGACAGCCTGGTTTCATTAAATTCCAATGATTCTAACTCTTTTTATTGGCAATTTTCTCGGACAATGTAAATATCATACGAAATCGCCGCCATTTCACAGCCCTGAAACCAGTATCCTTACACCCCTGCCGGGAACGGTAAATATCAGGCTAAAATAAAACGGGCCTAGTGTGTTTTAGACTACCGGTACTATATTCCGATCTAAAGGAGCCAATTCTGAATAACCTACCCCAAATTATGTCTTGATAGCCCACATTTACATGTTACAGGGTGTTTTTATTACGCACTACCAGCTTGTCCCATGGTCCCACTGTACAGTTTTTCCTGGACCTAGCCCTAATGCATACCGGTAGGCATGAGGCGGTAGTCAGTCTATGCATACCGGTAGGCATGAGGCGGTAGTCAGTCGGTAGTCAGTCTACACCATCATGAGGCATGAGGCGGTAGTCAGTCTACACCATCACGCTAGGCCGTGAAATCACGCTACAGCGTGAAAACCTTCTGCTGTGGAAACCAAATTTTTACACACAGAATTGTGTATAAATTCAGCATTGAAAAAAAAATTAAAATTCTTCCTAGACTAGTTCCTTGTCGTTCCGCTACGTGGCGCTACGCTCTACTGCACTATAACGACAAGCACGGACCACCATTTTGTATTGAATTAGTCGCAATTCCGCCTAATTCGTTTTTCCACATCTGCGCAGATTTCTGCGCAGGTTCTATGCGTGGAGACGCTTTTTATGCGTGGAGAGTGGAAATGTTATGAATTTGTTCTAAATATAGCCTGGAACACGTGTATTTTGAAGGTTGAACTGCATGAACTGACTACTGACGTGACAGCAGCATGGATTAATTATGTTCGACTCACTGGAGTTGGAAACTGGTAGGTTTACGAGGGAGGAGGCGTGAGTTTTTTCACGGTATGTTGTATGTAGGCCTAGGCATACTGGGAGTCCTTGTTTTTCGTCTCGTTTTTGTGAGGGCAGATACTGGCGATTTGAGACGTACGTCACGTGTGTCGTCGTCGTCACGTGTTCACACGGCAACACCATCCGGAACGAACGTAGGTAGTGTACGGAGGGGCACACTGGCGGGTAGTCCTCCTGCTGGAGTGCGAGTAGGCCTAGATCATGAGGTAGGCCTAAACTCCAAGAAAATTTCGGCGGAACAAAGGAGGGTTTATTGAACTGGACATAGTACATGTACTGGGAAATACCCCGAGGAGTGCTAAAAATAGAATGTACTACGTCATCAATATGGTTCAAAATGGCGCCCCGTTCCTGTCTTTATATTTTCAGCCATCTATAAAGACAGGGTACCAGTCTAGGAACCCAGCACAAGATTCTTGTGCTCATCGATTTCACAAATTATTTGATAAAATAATCACGCCGAAAATTAGAATTTGTTCCAGTATTTGTAAAATTACTACTATTTTAACATTCCGTTGGGTATTCGATGTTTTATTGTGGAAAAAAGAACGAACTCTTTCTAATCCCTACGCAATTCGCTGTGCAACGGTCAGAAACTCATCCGCCACCAACAATGCATTTGCACTGTGGAAAAGTAGTACCGGTCTAGCCCTTTCCAGAGTTTAATGTGGCATTGAACTCTGGGTACGAGATTGAGACCATACAAAGATCGGATGATGGTATCCCAGCGTCAGTCACATGCATATGCCGACGATACTGCCAATGGACAAACTTATAAATGAGAATGTCAACGTAGTATCAAAGATAAAGGAGTTCAAGTAGGCCTACTGTATTACAAACTCTCCCGGTTAATTAGCACAGTGTTTATGGATATTGGGCAACACTCTTATATTGATGGTTACCTAGTCATGCTATTCCTTCTGAAAGTCAAGATCATCCCTGATTTTCCTAGTTGCCTTGCAATTTGCCCACACCCTCTCCAACATTTGTGATAATTTTAATCACAAATGGTAATAATTTTAATTTTGATATTTGTGATATTGGAAGGACTCGATTTTGTTTTAAAATTGTCCTAGCATTGATTAAACAGATTACATTTGTGATATTTTTAATCACGCTAAAACACCTCCAAACATCAAGCATCTTCACATTTTGGGGGCAAACCTAAAGTATAAGTGAGTTCCCCACCAGGGACATACGTTAAAGGTTACCTGAGAAGCTTCCCAGCACTCAGCCTCTCTGGAAAGATGTTGGAGTAAAGATCATTTCAGTGAAAGTTGTATGAAAATTGGACCATTAATTACAGTGTTATACCAAATTTAAGGTGTTGTTTCTACCTGACAACCCAACAACTTGGTATCCATGGCTGTCCAGGCGGCGGGTTCGTGAGGTAAATTGTGCTGTCCAGAAATTGTAAAATTGCCCCAGAATCCATATTGAGGGAAACAACTGCAGTACGACTGACTGAACAAGAAAAATACATCAAAACTAACTGCCCAAGTTAAATGAGTTATTTTGATGTTTTTTGCATGTTTACAAAATCCAATGACATCAAATGTGCTGTTCCCCGCTGCCTGACATGGTTGTCAGGGGTATGTAGTAGTCCTATTTAAATTGCCACAACTTTGTAATGGGTGACCCGATTTTCATGCGGTTTGCAGTTTCATGTTGCCTGACTAATGCTCTATAGTATTACGCAGAAAACCAGAAGTCGATAAAAGCTTCTCAGGTAACCTTTAAAGTAAAGTGTTAACTTTGGCATAACATATGAATTGCATTTTATCATAACATTTTGCTCTTTTGGTGGAAAACATTGGTATTATGCCACAAACATTTCGATCATTACTTAAAATCTAGCTCCTAACTGCAGGAGTCTAAGGGCCATATTCACGGGTCGCACTTTCATTAAAGTCTGACCTTTCTCAATGCTTCAAGCATAGAGAAAGTCTAACTTAAGCTGTACTTTGGGCTAAAGTGCGACCCGTGAATACGGCCCTAAACATACACCCATATCAGATACTGAAGTTCTATATGAAAAACAGTCTGGTACTGGTGAGCAAGAGGATATGCAAACAAGAAACTCTGAAAACCTACTCTGGTAAATTCTGTGAATGCAAATGAAATGAAATCAAATGAGACTAGAGTGAAAAAAACTACAATACCAACAAAACCTAGAAAGACTGAATCCCAGTCTTCTACGGTAAAACGTCTTGAATTTCATAAACCATTCTCTAAAATGACAATGCAAGAAGTTCTCACAAATTAGAGATATTGCAAGCTCGGGTGCCTAAGGCTAGACAGGAATGACTCACTTAAATGGAATTGATATCTTGTAATCTGTTTAATCAATGTTAGGACAGTTTTAAAACAAAATCGAGTCCTTCCAATACGATAGTGATAAACTTATTATACGTTTCAGGTCTGATTGCATGTCTGGACCATGATTGTGGAGCCCAGCGATGACAATAGACGATCGAGGTGACATAATTATTGGTGTGGCCCTAACTCTGATGAACCAGAAAATGAAGTTTAAACTTAGTCACTTCAGTGTACATGACGTCCCCTGGGGGCAGATTTCAACCTTCTGTACAACTATAACATTCACCACATTAGCTCGAATACGCACTGCAGATGTATTACAAAGAAAGAGAACTTCAATCCTGCTTTTACTTCACAGGGCAATTCAAATATCATAGCAGTGCATTTCATACACGAGGGGTTTGAAGAGAAAAAACAAAGAGATATTCACACTGTTTTCCTTCGACGTGAATTTAACGGTAATGCGCAGGCAATTGTGTTGCCGGCAAATTTTTCTACGGTGCTTTACCGTAACTTTTCTTAGAAAGAAAGAAAAGTTACGGTAAAGCACCGTAGGCCTACACGAAAATTTACGGTAATGTGCCCTGCGCATTACCGTTAAAATTCACGTCAAAGGAAAACAGTGCATCCATCCACCCGCACCTTATTGCCCCAATCACACTGAGCTAGTTCTGCTTTTACTTCACAGGGCAATTCTAATCATAACAGTGCATTTCATACACAAGGGTTTTGAAGAGAGAAAACAAAGAGATATTCCACCCGCACCGTTATTGGCCCAATCACACTGAGCTAGTTCTAATAGCGCGTTCTTGAAAATATTGCCGAACGGTCTCAAACTGTGTGCGAACGGAGTGGACGCAGTGGCAACCTTTTACAGTCTTTTTTTACGAACTTCATGGACGAGAAGGGTGCTCCAGAACTTCGAGGCATTATTTGGCCAAGGGTCACACGTTCTTGCCCGTTTTACGATTTTTTTAGGACGGAGCAGGACGTTTTGAGAACTACTTCTGTGTGACAAGCCCTTAAAGGGGCCTGTCACACTGCACACTGAAGTAGTTCTCAAAATGTCCCTGTCTCTCGAGTCCACTCCTTGTCCAATAAGGATGTAACACGTTTTGATCATGCTCAAAACGCATGAGGCTTTTAAAAAGTGGTATCTGTAAAGGAATAGGCCCAGATTAATGGGATGTTGTTTATCAAACAGTTTCTTTCACCAAAAGTTTTACATGTAGTCCAATATCTTTATTCAACAACCTGCAACCATGTTTTTTGAGGGCCACTAAAAATCAAACTTGTCTCCCCATCATAGGCTACATTTCTTTTAAACCATGACGTATAAGCACTGTTATGCAACAGAATGCAAGATCACGTTTGGAAGATGCTTCACGTTTATTTTTTCCGTTGACAACTCGTTTGACATGTATACGTTGAGGAAGATGAACAAACAACAAAACAACATTTTCCAAATCGTGTTGGACAACAAGCATCACAATTCATCGTTGCCAATTGCATCGCTGCCGGACACCTACCCAGCAACCGCAGAGACACATACACACGGCGGTACTCGGAAGATCTCATAACAAGCACTCCCGATCATTGACAACCATGTTGCCGAATACCTTCCGAGGCAGGAGGATATTAGGGAGTTTTCGCAAAGCCCCCGAAACGCCAACGCGAACGTCTATCCTTTTGTTCGGTGCTCTCGTCGTGCCATCGAACAATGGGTTGGGCGTTCGCGTTGGCGTTTCGGGGGCTTTGCGAAAACTCCCTATTCATACGACGACCCCTTCTCACGTGTTCTTCAACACGACAATTTCACCCACTTTGTAATCGGAAGTTCCAAGCAAAATTTACTCAATGCTTTCGTGAGTGAGAGGTATATCAACAAGGGACCGTTTATACGTGCTCTGGAGACATCCGATGAATCACACAAACGAAAGAAGTCGGTTTGTCAGGCTCCGATGGACGATTGGTGATGGTTACTCGGCATTCATTGCAATCATAATTTAAAACTTTATCAACAAGGGACTATTTTAATTTCAGAATTTAGAATTGGATTCTAAACACAGTATGGTCGCTTACTTCGACATTGTATAATTTGGTTAAAGAGCTTGTCTCGCGAGTCCACCACTAAAATTCAAATAAGGATGTAATAAATAAATTTAAATTCCTCCTCACTGGTTGGCTACCAGTTTGATGCAGGAAGCCACCATTTCTGGCGACGGCGCCACTGTCAGCCTCGTTCTGGAGTGACAGAAGATCCCTCGAAATGCACTAGACTGTTCTTGAACAGGAGAAGGCAGGAGTTTCATGCTTTGTCTGTAATCTAACAGGACGATCTAACAAATCCTCAGAGAATCATCTTTTTTTCAGTAGTCCAACTCCAGCCGTGCCGGGCGGCCGCACATAGCTGTCTCCGGTGCAAGACGCGTCAACATCCTCTCCTCCGTGGTCCGACACATTCATGTCGGCCACCTCTTCCAGACTGCCCAAATTGAAGGGGCAAAGCTTGCTGCTTGCAATTACATGTACATGTACAATATTGAACAGGGCTCGATCCTGTTACTACACTGTATTTATTTATTTATTGACATTAATTCTAAGGCCTGTCAGCCTAAAGTACAGGCTTTGATTGAATACATATTTACACATAGAGTGGAACCTCTCTTAGCGGACACTATGCCAGGAGGACACCTCTCAATTAAGGACACCAGATCCGGTTGTTTCTTTTCATTTTGACCTCTATAATCAGGACACCTCTCTTAAGGACAGCATTTGTCAGTCCCAAGGGTGTCCTTAATAACTCACGCAGTGAGCCGCGAAGCGGCTCACGAAGTGAGTCTAATGGTTACGTGTGTGTAAAAAAATCTACAAAATTCAATGGAAAAATCAATACAGAGATGTGTAGTCCGTGAATCTCAACACCTTGACGCAATATGGCGATTTTGTGGATGTCGTAAACCATCATCCTTTCCGCCGCGGCCGGAATCAGCCGCGTCACGTCACGACGTCACGTCACGGTGCGCGGCGTCACGAAAAACATCATTTGCAGGAACGGAACAGGCCTATAGGCTGTTGTATAATACCCATTGAGTAAAGGATGTTCTGAGGTGTTCTTGGGTATCTCTGGAGCACACCCAGACACCCTAGAGATACCCTAGAACACCCTTCAGTCAATGGGTATTTTGGAACAGTCTACCCAAGAACACCCAGGAACACCCTAGGCTACACAGAAAAAAGAAATCAACTCGAGTGGAGACTCAAAGTCTCACTCAACTCAGATTGAGATCATTGCCTCGGGCCGAAATATTTTCTGTTTCATTTTGAGTTAAAGCGAATGGCTCGCGGGGTTTGTTGTGGCGCCATGACAGTTGGTCATCGAAATCAAGCAGCATTTTGAGAAAAAGGCAAAAGAAGGATTTTAGTTTAATGGGAAATGCATTAGACAGCCAAACTTCGGAGGCGCATTCTGCAAAATCTGCCGCTTCAAAATCAATGGGAATAGTACAAAATGTACATCTTGACCTACTGAATTTGAAAACGTCATTAACCCATTTTAACAAATTTTTA
>NMRB01000786.1:117229-148297 GCA_002633025.1 Notospermus geniculatus | reverse complement strand
GCTGACAGCGTGTTAAATGGTCAGGGTAGTTGTGCAATAGTGCATTTTTTATGGAACATTTTCATTTAATTACCAGTAAAATAATTTATCAAAGGTGGCGGAAATCGATCGTGTATTGAGACAATTTGGCTGCGACCAATTCACTCATGATACATGTATTTATTACATGGATTATGCCCCCTTAAGAGCCAAGAGCTTGAAAATACGCCCAAGTCTGGGAGTGACCATATACTCAGATGATCTGATGGAAAAAAATGATCATCTTGGTTAAGTTTCCCCAAGTATTTTTCGTGTCTGGCAAGACTTTAAGAAAATCTTCTTTGAAGCTAATGCCCCCATCACACTGAGCTAGTTTTCAGTACCGGTACGTTCTTGAAAATGTTGGGTTCAAACTGTGTGCGAATGGAGTGTACATGTAGGTAGTGGCAACTTTTTCACGAACTTCATGGACGGGTTCGTACGGGAAGGGTGCTCTAGAATCGAGGCATTATTTGGCCAAGGGTACACGTTCTAGCCCGTTTTACGATTTTTTTAGGACGGGGCAGGACGTTTTGAGAACGACTTCAGTGTGATGGGGGTATTATTTGGCGAACGTTACACGTTCTAGCCCGTTTTACGATTTTTTAGGACGGGGCAGGACGTTTTGAGAACTACTTCAGTGTAACAGTACCTTTAATAATATTTATGACAGGGATTATGCCCTGCATGCAAAAGTTTCGTAGAATTCATTTATAAATTCAGATTAAAGCTGAACTCAATAGATAAACCCCAAGCGGCAGAGGTAGAAATTACGAACAGCCACAAGGTACTTCCAAACTACCTCTGAAAACGATACACCCTCTCGGACGGTCACAGTTGGTTTCACTTGCCACCACGCTCCTGATGAGGAAAGATCTCAGCACATCTGCCAAATGAGAAAAAACGAAAAATAATCTGTTATCTGTTGTGCTGAGATCTTCACTGTTCAAGAGCGTGGTGGCAAGTGAAACCAACTGTGACCGTCCGAGAGGGTGTATCGTTTTCAGAGGCAGTTTGGAAGTGCCTTGTGGCTGTTCGTAATTTCTACCTCTGCCGCTTGGGGTTTATATCTATTAAGTTCAGTTTTAAGAGGCAATAGCTTGAAAATACGCCTAAGCCCGGGAGTGACCATAATCAGAAGATGTGGTGAAAAAATGATCATCTTGGTCAGGGTTTACCAAATATTTTTTGTGTCTGGCAAGCCCTTGAAGACAATCCTCTTTTAAGCTAAAAGACAATGTTGATTACTTTTAACAAATATTCTTGTTGCTTTACAAATATCTCATCACCAACCTCTGCCAAACTTTTACAGATGGCAGCAAAATTTTGGGAATATATAGTATATTACACGTATATAGTCCAGAGTTATTGCATCAGACCTCCGCCTACTCGATCGCCCACTCACCCATCTCAAATTGAATATTGAGATCCAGTGCAAACATTAGGTCCTGATTTACAATATTGCTTTAGGCCAATGCTCGAGGGCACGGGCGATAATAGGAGCTGTCAGCGAGTTGACCACTAGGTGTCACTAGGGCCCAATTCAATGCATCTAGCGGACCCAGTCATTATCGATCGAGCAGCGATCATAATAGATTTCCTGTACATTTGGTCCGCTAAGACTGTGCTGCCATCTGTTAGCAATATGCGCGGCTGACCGCTCCTATTGCCCCAGGTCCACTGCATAAATTCCTGATGAGGAACCAGGGGAACTATATTGTTTCAAACTCAATCAAGGCTCCAATCAATTACAATCATTGGTAGGTAATGAACGGCAAGAAAACCCCTTCTTTGTTCCCTCACAGCAGGATGGCAGTGAAACACAAGATATAGATGTAAAGGGTGTCCCTCCAAAATATCCAGGCGGATCCTGAGAGGATCTATGAAAAAGAGTCTTTGTTTCAGTGGGGAGCCACGGTGGTGTGGGCCTAGTTGTTTGGGTCTCCGACTAGCGGTCAGAGGGTCCCGGCTTCGAATCCCACTGGGCGTGAGACTTGGGCCTGTCTCTTTGCCTCACTGCTGGCCTCTCTCCACCCAGGTGTAGGTACTCTAAACTCCCACTTACCTGAACTTTCCTGAACTCGGAAAAAATGACCAAATGCTAAGTTGAAGATATTGCACGCTGTCATTCTTTGTCAGGCTCGGGAGTGGGACAAGCAAGTGGACAGGCCCTACTAAAAATGTGTATGAGGTGGATGAAAGGTGTTCAAAGGTGTTTTAGGATATTAGTTGACAAGTACGATATTTATGTGGTGTGCCAATGGTGTTCTATGGTGATCCATGGGTGTGCTGTGGTGGGACCATGCATGTCCTGTGGTGGAACAAGTGGTGTCAAGGGTGTTCAGGGGTATCCAATGGTGGATGCAATGGGCCACCACAGGACACCTCAGACCACCAAAGAACACCACTGACTGCAGGGCCGGATCCAGGATTCACAGAAAGAGGGGGCGTAGCTCGACAAAGTTGGTGAGCACCGAAAAAGTGAAGCCTAAACGGGGGGTCTGGGGGCTCTCCCCCATAAAAATTTGACAATTTTAAGTGCTTTTATATGCATTTTCCTGGCATCTGAGAGCAAAATACTCGAATTTTTATGTGATTAAATTTTTCTTGCTAAAAAAATCATTGCTCTGCCGAAAATAGGGGGCGTACGCCCCCCACGCCCCCCCCCTTGATCCGGCCCAGGGGTAGCGAGCATAAAGAGGTCGTAACCCTACGTCAGGCCTAAGCCAGGCGTAGTGCAAGGGCCACAACGAGCACTACGCCTGGCTTAGGCCAGACGTAGGGTTACGACCCCTTTATGCTCACTACCCCTGGACTCTACCACCACATAGACTCGTGGTATCACAGAGAAGGCTGTGTTGTGCATGGCAAGAGCAGAGCGGTTAACCCGATATATCCATTTTTACGACCCCTTCTTGAGAGCGATGAGCAATCCCAGTCACAACGCACTGCTCGAGGCAACGTGACAAAAAGCCAGCAAATAGCTTGACCAGGCTAATAACCAAGATGATAGATACTACAGGTTAAGAGATGCCCCAAAGGCTATCAACGAAAACACAAAGAAAGTGAGTGACACTCATATTGTTGAAGAACAATACACTGCCTCACATCCAAAGGGAGCCAGAAAGGGGAAATGAGCATATACACCTTGATTATAGATGATCACAAAATTGTGAAAAGAACACAAAGGAAGGGATTAGTCTATTGAAACTTTGATATAACCAATTTGTGTGTGGAATTATACTGAATTACCCCATAAAGCATTTGTGTTCATTTCAGGGGCTGTCAGTTACAAAGGGAGGGGAATGCCTCTTTCAAGTTCTGGGAAACACCTGAGGTCTGTTTTTATAAGGAAACATTTCGGTCCAAATTCATAAAGGGTGTTTAAGACTTAGACGCGTGTAACTTCCTCAAATGCATGGTGGAAGTGCGTGCATTTAGTGAAGTTACACGCGTCACAACTTAAAGCCTCACAGTATTGAATTTTACGGTACTTTCAAAGTGATAGGAGACTGTAGGTAGAGGTCTCATGTCTCATAGCCTCGTGAAGGTCCCCAAAATGCGTGCATGATACGCACTTAAAAAATCAATGCTTAGTTTTCAGCACACATTGAAAAAACAGCAGGCAGAGCTGTAATGTATCCACAAAGACTGTAGTACATTTTACACTACACTAACGTCGGAGGACGTAAGCACTTTCTGAATTCAATACAGTGAGGCTTTAAACACCCTTTATGGATTTGGCCCTACGTGTTCTAAATGTGTTTCAAATGCTTATAGCATGATAGGCCTCCTACTCCTGGGAAGGGCCAAAACGTTGAAGCAAAATTCACAAAGGTGACCTACATTCACAAAGGTGACCTACAAATGACGTATATTTTATTTGTCAGTCACACATATGGTGAAGCAGACAGTAGCTGACCCCCACAAAGTAGCTGACGAATAGGCTAACGGCAATCTCGTACCCAGAGATTGTTACGCTCGGCCGAAGATGGATGTCGCTACATTAAAGATAATGTATCACGGGTATTTTCGCGGGCCACGAAATTCATTGTTTATTTACATTTTGTTTGTTTATGTCCAGGGTTTCTTTGTATTATGAGGAATTTGTTGTTGGCATGCCTCTCTAGAAATTCTGTTGATTCCAAAAGTATTTTGGTGGGTTGGCATGTCCCAAAAGTCCAAAATAACATCATGTAAACATCCATGTTTACAAACATTGAATGTAAACAATGAAGTCGTGATATATTATCTTTAATCGCTGAAGACTGATGGCTATTTCACGCAATGGGAGCTGTCAGTGAGTGGACCAATAGGTGTCACTAAGGCCCAATTCAATGCATATAGCGGACCCATTCATTCTTGATCGAGCACCAATCACGTGGATTTTCCTCTCTATTGGTCCGCTAGAACTTTGCTGCCATCTTTTGGCAGTTCACGCGTGGTTGACTGCTCCTACGTACATGTATTCGTGTAATCAGAAGTAGTCTCTCGAGAAATTAGTGGGGCGACATCCAGCCTCGGCCAAGCGTAACTAATCTCTGAGTACGAGATTGAGGAAAACCATAAAGGTTCAACTTACAAATTTAGCATTTTATAAAAAATGTGGACAATATCCCTTTAACCTCAACATACTTGCATTCTGACTGTTCCATATGATAGGCAAGACCCTTCTGCACGTTCACTGCAAATTCTGTTGAATTCCGACTAGTTGATCTTATGATACAAAAGGACTGAATTAATGAGAACCCCACGAACGATGTGAGCGCAGGGTCATCTGTATACATTTGAATAGGCTGACGTACATTTGCATATGGAGCACTAATTGTGCTGAAAATAGTTCTGTTATCCTCAGAAATGGAATTCAAAGCATCAAGTTGACAGGTTCATGTACCTCTTCACCACAAAAAAAGTTGAAGCTCGTGCCTATTACGTAAAGCCGAAATTCAGGCAGTGAGAGACATCTGGTGGCAACACATGAAGTGTGTCCCTCAGTAAGTTCATCGTTCGCAATTAAACTAATATGGTTGATTCCTTTATGGGAAAACGGGTTAAACGATCGCCAAATATTGTCATTTTAGGGGTTAGACTAGTACCTGGTCCTACCGATGGTGTCGCTTTTGAATGGTAGGACCAGTCTTGACCGCCATTTGTGGAGGAATTCTGACAGTGTGACGTCCTTGAAAATTTTATGTAAATTATGTAAATTTATTCAATTCTCAATACGGCTGACGTACCAGAATGCAGATAGAAAGTGACCGACCTTTGACCCAAGAAATTCACCAATCACGCCGGGGGTTTTCCATGTTAAAAATAGAAAATCTATCAACATAATAGTTCACATACTTACCACCTGCGCCAGCACCGACCAATCAGAGGCACGAAGGCGGCAGGCACGCCCGGTCCTAACATATGCAAAAGCCCGATGTAAAATATTTAGGATCGGGTACCAGTCTATTTAGGGGTATAAAAATTGAAATAGTGTTCGCAATGAAAAACCTAACTCACAAAAAATTCCACCAATTTTTTGTCAGCCACACATGGATGCTCCCGTGGTGAAGTCATTTGACTCTTTAATAAGGCGCATAAGTTGAGGCTGAATCATAATCATCCACTCAGATGAGCTTCCATTTTCTAAGACTACGAGAGATACCTTGGGTCCCTTGTTAATCATTAGATCTAAAGATTCAATTTAAAAACTTGTCATGAAAACTTCCATTCGAGCAGCTATGGACTGAGCAATCCTCTGAAAATGCCACCAGATGAAAGGAAGGCAATATTCTTGAATGCTTTGAAATTGAAGTAAAGTCTCCTTAGTCACCAGTGTAGCCAATAACGCTTTCAAAGGATGATACACAGGTTAAATATTGCTAATTCTGTAGAGAACAACCTTGGAATGGCGAGCTGGTAGAAATGATTTTTCAAGCTGCTGAACTCGACCAGTTACACTGGCTGACAGAAATATTAGGACACTTTCAAAATTCTAAGTCATTTTCCTCTTTTTCCTTCCTTTTGTCTCTAACCACTAATTATTTTTCTTATTGATGAGAACATTTTTACCTTGGCAAGTGGGTATATAATCCCATGAGATTGTCTATGCCAAAGGTTATTGACAAGGGGTTGGTGATACATGAACAAAGATAATTATGACGGGTGCAAATCAAACCTCTCAAATTCAAACGCTAAAGCTATTGGAGGTGACAAGAATGGACGAAGCACATCATGATTGTCTTTGTTATTCATATGTCAGCTACCCCATGTCAATAGCCTTTGGCATGGGTAATCTAATGGGATTATATAACCCACTTGTCAAGGCAAAAATGTTCTGATTAATAAGAAAAATAACCAGTCGTCAGAGAAAAAAGGGAGGCAAAAGAGGAAAATGACATAGAATTTGGAAGTGTTCTAATATTTCTGTTCACCAGTGTACATGTGGAATTACTCATAATGTAGGAAACTAGATTGAGGGGCTAAAAATTCACTTATGCAATTTGATGGTATTCAATGAAGTACATTTCACCCGAGGGCTGCACGGTGACCTATCACAAGGCTGCTGTACAGGGTGGCCCAAAAAAAACGCACAAGCATACTTCCACCACCCTCAGTCCCAAACCACTGGTATGAATGGATGGAGAATCTTTCTAGAAGAAAAGTAAGACCAAGATACCTCGATTCGGTCCAGTAGTTTTACCTCCGGATCTCTTACCGGCGTACCAGCATGATTGATAAAGGGGATTACATGTAGTTGTTATGCAACAACGCTCAAGTTTGATTTTCATGTTCTACATGTACAGTCTTGTTCGTATTAATATCAACACCTATTATCTCAAATATCTCATAAACCACCAAACCAATTTAAATGCGGTTTTCTGCATAAGGTCAGAAATCTTGTTGACTACAACTGGGCATCAGTGTTTTTGCACAAGATTCACTTCTTCGTTGCGTAATCTGTCATTGAAAAAAGGTCCAAAAAAAACTTTTTTGTTTCTGGATTTTTCACCAATATTCCTTTGCTAGAATGAAGTTATGCCAAAATAAAGGTGATTTAGCAAGTTACTGTCAAAATACGTCGTTTAGTTTTTGAGAAATTGAGGTTTTTGTAAAGCTATATCAACACCACTTGTGTTCCACTACCAACAACTTATGAGACGGCCCCTACATAATATGCAAACCATACACCATGCATGGGTCACTGTATAGGCAGAGATAAATGTTGTGACCTGTACTGGTTGTTCATGACATTGTATTGCAAAAAGTAACAGGCATCGAGAAAGAACTTAGTAGCCTTTGTCATCTTTGTTTGAAGTTAACCAGTGCATGAATTGGTCACTAAAGCCTTCACACACTTGAAAAATTATTATGTAACACTTTTGCCACATAGGACTCAGCCCTGTTCTATAGATCTATGGATTTTGTATGGGGGACATGAAGTATGGTTTGCATTATTATGTAGGGACCGTCTCATACGTTGTTGGCAGTGGAAGACAAGTGGTGTTGATATAGCTTTACAAAAACGTCAATTTTTCAAAAACTAAATGGCCGATTTTGAGAGTAACTTGCTAAATCGCCTTTATTTTGGCATAACTTCATTCTAGCAAAGGAATTTTGGTGAAAAATCCAGAAACAAAAAAGTTTTTTTTTACCTTTTTTCAACGACAGATTACGCAACGAAGAAGTGAATCTTGTGCAAAAACATTGATGCCCAGTTGTAGTCAACAAGATTTCTGACCTTATGCAGAAAACCGCATTTAAATTGGTTTGGTGGTTTATGAGATATTTGAGATAATAGGTGTTGATATTAATACGAACAAGACTGTACATGTACCTGTACTTCATTTTTTGTTTGTCCTTCCCACGGGATAATCCTTTTTATGCCCCCGACTTCCGAAAAAGTCGGGGGCATTATGTCGTGGCGCGTGCGTCGGTGTCGGTGTCTGTTAACATTTGGTTTCCGTCAATTAGCTTGAGAACGCTTTGACCGATCAACCTGAATTTTTTTGTGAGGGTTTGTCTCTATGAGGGGACGGTTCCTTTCGATGACCAGCTCCGCCGCCCATCCAAGATGGCGGCTATGGTGGCCAGCGTGAAATCGGTTTTCGTCGATTAACTTCTGAACGCTTTGACCGATCAACCTGAATTTTTTGGTGAGGGTTGGTCTCTATGAGGGGACGGTTCCTTTCGACGACCAGCTCCGCCACCCATCCAAGATGGCGGCTATGGTGGCCATCTTGAAATTGGCTTCCGTTGGCGTTGATTAACTTGAGAACGCTTTGCACAATCAACTTGTTACGCGACTGAATTACACAATTTGGTCGCGCGGTTAGCCCCCGCAACCAAGCGACCGAAAGTTCAACATGTTGAACTTTTGGTCGCTTGGCACAGTCCACTGCTACCGCGACCGTCTCCAGCAAAATAGTCGCCCGTTTGCGGATCGTCCTAGGAAATTGTCGTGTGCGAAATAGCTCAGCGACCTCACAGGCGATTATCCCTTGCGACGTCGTAGTCGACAGTCGCGTCGCTGGTCTCCTCCATTAATAGTCGCTAGTGTGCGGTGCCCTTAAAGGGCACCGCACACTAGCGATTTTTTCGAGCGATTTTGTAGGCGACCGGCCTTGCGACCACAGAAGCGACTGAACGAACATTTTTCAGATTTTTTAGTTTTTGTTGACTTGTTTGCGACAAATGCTTCTTTGGAAGATCAGTGATGTCGTGGATGACATCATTGATCGACCGCAAAGGTAATTACGGCAGGCGACGTAGTAGTCGCATCGGTAGTCGCCCCCATTTTAGTCGCCAGTGTACGGAGCCCTTAAGAGAAACTGATCACGATAATTTAAATACATGTAACCTTGTTTCGCGTTAACTGATGGACAACTTGTGTCAATTTCATGAGAACTTCGGCCCTATTGCCCATACTTTCAAATAAACAACTACAGGCAAATGTACACCCCACTCAGTGCTACCCTCCACAATGACTGATAACCACTCCATCGGATGTTGCCGTAATCAAGTTAACTCATCAACTAAATCAATCCAATAATTTGTAACTGCACAAAACCAATTACGGGGGTCTTTCCTTTGTTTTCCTCCTTGTTGTCACTTGATTAAGAGAGCAGTGGTGAGAAACAAATGCCATCAATAGCTGAAACAATTAATTGTTGTCAACTATACTAACCCATTCACTTCGCAGGGTCCGTTTTTTACGAGGCAGGTATATGGTACATGTAGTTTCTAAACATGCTACATGTACAGGCATTGACTACGGTGTCTTCCCATTTCGCCCTTTCCCAATTCGCCCCCTAATGGTTATTGGTTAGGGATAACTACCAGTATTTAATGGATTTACTGTTAGGGGGCGAAATGGGAAGGGGCCAAGACAATGTATGTTTATCTACACTTGATATCTTTAGTATTTCAAATACTACCGCACCAATTTTGACACGGTTTGTTGCATATGAAAGGAAAACTTGTTGGTCATATTTCAGCATCAAAATTTTTGAAATTTGAAAATATCAAAATAATGTAATAGCCTAGCTCATCAGAAAAAAACTGTATTTTCATTTTTATAGTAGTTCTGGTAGAATGGAACTTTCTGAGTATTTTGGTCCTAGTTTCATGAAAATCTGTCGAGATATTTGAGATAATCAATTTTTTTAAAATTTGAGATTTTCATGATTTTTTAAAAAGATTTGATGTCAGTAGATCAGCTGATCTCAAATCATAAAATTATGAAATTTCATAATTTTTTGATTTGATTCGCGTAAACTGAACAGAATTTATGTAGTGTAACCAAAGCTAGTGCTGAGACAGGTACATGTAGGATGAACCAAAAGCAGTGTGTCATAAAATACAACAAGTCACCACCTGACAGAAAAAATATGAAAAAGTGCATCGGTACTGAGTTCACCAATGGACAGGCTTGAAAATATAACTGGCCCTGGAAATCAATAACTCTTCACCATAGTGAATGATTACACACATAATTACTCTGTTATCACATTTAGCTTAATTACCAAGTGCATTTACCAATTTTATGCCCCAATGATTAAAGGTTTATTGAGAGTTATCAAGATTATGCCACCATAAAATTTCACTTAGCGCGACGGATTTTGCACTATCTGAGATCAGACCGTTGCCGTGATTCCACACATACCCCATCAGGGACAATTCAAAGGACAAACCGATTGAAGTAGCCTTTGACAACGTCACATAAACACTGATGATGGTTGACACCTACATTGACAGTTTCAGTACACAGTCAGTCACATGATTCAAATTAAGCGAACTGGGGATAATCAATCTTTAGATTTGGCACCTGAAAGTTCAGTTTGAAAATTCAGATACACATGACTGACAAGCTTTGGGTTGATTTCTCTATCAGCTGGCCACAGATCCCAACTCGCTGACTTCGGAAACGTGTTCATTTCAGCCATTTTGCTCCAACTCTGTCACAATTTCCTGATCTAAACTGTTTGAAAATTCAAAAGCACGAGCATTAGGTACATGCAACTATTTTCTCCCTCCCCACCTTGATAAGACTGGTCTTCTGTCCAACCTATATATAGCCAGTGGTAACACCGAGGCTGGGACTGATACTATGTCGAAACAAAAATGGCCGCCATACCTTCATCACTTGAGAAGTTCACGGTGCTGTTATAGCGTGACTAACCCTTCATCAGGTAAGACAACATGCTTCAACTCATTCTTTTATGTGTAGCAACACTCTCAATGCCTAATTGGTAACTTAGGTCATTCAAATAGATAGATTTGAACAGTCTTGTCGAGCATGCATATACGACGTTGCCCAAAGGTTAGGCCTACGTCAGGCGGCGCGATGCCCGTGTCACACAGTCCCGAAGTTGACACCCGATGGCCATACGAATTAATAGAAAATTTTGAAAATCTTACTGATAAATGCCAGCCTGAAGAAGACCCCGGTTGGGATCGAAAATTTGAAAGATTCTGGAAGTTGACTTCGGGGCCATCTTCACGCAAAATTCAAAATTCTATATTCGTGTGGCCATCGGGTGTTTAATTTCGGGACAGTGTGACACGGGCATTATGCATACACTGTTAGAAATAACAGAAGATTTTACAGAAAATCTGTGCAGCAGAGTCCCCAGGACGGTTCTGTAAAATTACAGACCTGATCTGTAAAATTACAAACGTAAATAAATGTCAACAGAGATTTGACTGGAGGCTGACCAAATTATATTTTCATACTGCCCTCAGAAGGCATCATTATTGGATGTCCAATGGAGTCCAACCAATACAGGAAAACATGAATCATACCATAAAAAAATTATGTAAATTTACAGAAAGTGCTGGGGACTCTGCTGCAGGGAATTTCTGTAAAATTACTGCAGAATTACTACTGTAAATTTAATAATTTCTAACAGTGTACAATCGTGCTATAATGACAGAAATTCACGTTTCTCAACTCTATGATGAAAAAAGAAATACGGATATTGTAAATTTTTCTCAAGCATGCTCCGTTTTCGAAATTACATGAACTAGGAAATAATGGCACATTGTGAGAGCGGTATCTTCAGGTCTAGATCTAAGAAGATAAGCTGCCAAAGCGCCAAGGCCATCAAAAGACCATCAACTGGGTGGGGTGAAGCAAGTGAGGCAAAGTGACTTGGTCAAGGTCACAAGCAAGCGTGTTTCTTGGTCAGGACTAAAAATCGAACCAGGTGTGATAGAATCTGACGTCCTCGTCTTTCTGATATCCCCATGCATTGTTTGCCACATGATTAAGGGTATTGGTAGGCCTATCTCTCGAGTCCAATCCAACGGTGCCACTTAATCCGTAAACGTATTGTTGGGGGACATCACATATCGGAGGACATTAGATTCTATTACACCGGGACCCTCTGATCAGGAGTCCGTCTCACTAACCACTAGACCACGCCGCTCCTCAAAATTGAAACCACATAATGACAGAAATTCAGGTTTCTCAACTCTGTGATGAAAAAAAATACGGATATTGTAAATGTTTCTCAAACATGCTCCGTTTTCGAACTAGGAAAGAATGTCAAGATACAGAATAGCACAAAATTGACACACAAAATGATAATAAGCAAGAAGTCAATCTCCAGAATTCACGAATTTTCGACCCCAACCGGGGTCTTTTTCAAGTGGAACTGTACAATCTGAGACTCTAGAAAAGAATGTCACATGGTAAGAACGGTATCTTCAGGTGTAGATCTACGATGATAAGCTGCCAAAGCGCCAAGGCCATCAAAGATCACCAACCATTAAGTGATACCGCTGAACCAATGTCAGCACAATCATGTTAATAGCATTACACGAGAAACAATGAGAGAAGGGCTTTGAAATAACGATCAAAGATGGACTAACACCCTGCCTGTCTCATCTACCAGATACTGTTAGTAGAGCCCGTCATTTTTGCTGACTTCATGTTACCATAAAGGAATCAAACATAAAGGTTTAACTGCGAACGATGAACTACATGTAACTCACTGAGGGATACACTTCATGGCCCGTATTTTAGAATACTCCTCAACGTAAAGGAGTTCCTCAAGGCTATTGTTCTCCTATTGAGAACAATAGCCTTGAGGAACTCCTTTACGTTGAGGAGCATTCTAAAATACGGGCCCATGTGTTACCAACTGATGTCTCTCATTGCCTGAATTTTCGCTTTACGTAATAGGCAGGAGCTTCAACTTTTTTTATGGTAGTGGGGTACATGAATCTGTCAACTTGATGCCTTGAATTCCATTGCTGAGGATAACAGAGCTATTTTCATCACAATTAGTGTTCCATGTGCAAATGTACGTTAGCCTACATGTATTCTAATGTACATGTACATGTACATGTACACAGATGACCCTGCGCTCTCATCGTTCGTGGGGTTCTCATTAATTCCGTCTTTTTGTATCATAAGATCAACTAGTCTGAATTCAACAAAATTTCCACTGAACATGCAGAAGCGTCTTGCCTATGGAAGAGTCAGAATGCAAATCTGCCCGCAAATCTGTTGAGCTTTAAAGGGATACTGTCCACATTTATAAAATGCTAAATTTGTAAGTTGAACCTTTATGTTTGATTCCTTTATGATGTTACCAAAGAATAAGATAAACTTTAAAAGGAGTCCATTCCCTAAATGGTTCGATTGTGTTTTTGCACTCCGGGGAAGATGTTTTACTAACAGAGACATTCGACACAAAACTGAAACAGACAAGCAATAATTATCTCAAAATCAGATCCAATGACTCGGGACAGGTGATGAATGTAAATGTGCAATGTCAGGGCCTAGGCTTTGGCCAAGATAACTCAGGTGACACACTCTGTGACTCTGCATCTTCAACTCCATTCATGCCATTTTATGTAACTTACTAATTTTATTTTTCTACATTTTTATTTCTCCTGTTATGCCATCTGTGTACTTATGTTTGTCGGTGAAAAAGCCTCTGGCTTATGTTGACTGTACATGTATTCCGACGTAAAATAAAGATTACTCTGACTCTGACTCTGACTCTGAATCATATCTGTCTTCATGACAAGATAAAGTAGAACTCACGATTCTCATAATTGCGAGAAATTCCCATGAAAGAAAAATAAATCCAAATGTTTATTGCATCTATGAGATGTCAAATTTATCTCATGGCAAAAGTAGAAAAATTCGACGTCATTTTGATTGTCAAAAAGTTGAAACCTACACTTAATAAACACATTGAAAAAACCCACAGCATGAGACCTCACTGAAAATTGCTCCTGTTTGAGACAGATTAGGAGACCCCTGATTGATGCCTTGATGATAAATCTCCAATATAGTCTTGTGCTGACAGATCCATGTCTTAATTTTTTTTTCATTCAAAGGTGGAAAGCGGCCTGTGTGTCGAGTCAGGCGATGTCAGCAACTTCTAACTTCATCATTTCACTACTACTATACTAAGACTAGTTTCTGGTTTATGATGATATACAGGAAGCCAACTTCCAAAATTTCGCAAATTTTCGACTCCAACCGGGGTCTTTCTCAGGCACTTTTCAGTATGGAACTCCAGAAAAGGTCTTTGCTGGAGTTCCACACTGAAAAGTGCCTGAGGAAGACCCCGGTTGGAGTCGAAAATTTGCGAAATTTTGGAAGTTGATTTCCTATATATCATCATTTTGTGTGTCGACTTTCGTGCTCTCTCTTTCTTTGAGTTTCTGGTTTATGATGTCATAACGCAACCATGCCATTATGTACGTAATGACGTCGTGATGACGTCACTATTATGTTCGGTAGCAAAAAGGCTAAACTGAATCATAGTACTGCCATTATTTGTACTGTACCTTATTCGTCTCGCAGTATCCGTTTTCCCACCGTGCCCCCTGAACTCCACACTGACCTGCAGTGGTGTAAAGCCTGTTTGAAGATAGTAAATCACTATGATCATGCTCAGCCTGTGCTGCAATGTATCGAAGGAAACGGTTCCAACTTTCGCAAGGTGGGCATTTAAGTAGCATGCATGTATCTGCTTTTGAGACAGTCAAAAAGTGTTTCGCCTTCTCCTTAGACCAAAGTCCCCCAATAAAACCAACCACTGGCCAATCTCACCAAAGAGCAGTAAAGTACCATGAATCAAGTGTGAGTCCATCTTTCAATTTTGTGGCCAACTGAGCCAGTGGTTGGTGGCTTATAACGTGGGCTATTTTAAATGATGGTCAGTGCCTGTAAATCATGGCGTATTTCACCAGAAACTACTGGGGACTTTGGGTAATGTCAGTACATAAGTGAACTTCCATGAAGGAAATATATAACAAGGTCGTTTTTTATATACATGAGCTTGGACGTGTCAGGAGGTCAAAGAGGTATAACCCACACTGTGTAAAGTACGATTCACCCTAACTTCAACATGGGCAAAGTGCCAGGCCTGTGCGACAGACACCACTTAGTGAACACAATGATTAAACCACAAACCACAGCATTTACCAGTTCACTGAGCACAACCTTGGATTTGCTATAGGCTCAAGGAAAGTAAACCAAGTTACCCTACATCATATAACTGCGACATGGCCTTTAACCACTGACCTGTGCACATTTCCAAGCTTGGCACTTTGCCCGTGTTGAAGTTAGGGTGAATCATACTTTAGAAAGCAAGGCAAAACAGAATGATGTTTTCCTAAAAGTGCTCTAACATTCAATTTTATAGTTAAAATTCCAACCACAGAGAAAGGGCAAGCCGACACACTGAAACATGTACACAGTACAAGAAAGCACTAACCCATGCAGCGAATGAGTCCATTAAAATCCTAATGGCATTTATAAGCACATCAATCTGAATTTAACTCTGTCTCAGGCAGCAATATGAACGAAGAAATCTCGTGATTTAAATTCCTTGCAGGAGACAGGCTCTCTTCGGCTTATGGCTTCATTATTTTGAACTAGAAATGTCAGAGGGTGCATGAGGGAGTAAGAAGTAAAAGTGGAAAATAAGAAGTGGGAAATTTTGGAATTTTGCGCGAATTTTTTAACTTCTCAAATTGGGAAAAAATTTTCCCATTTTGAGAAATATCACCCGAAAAATCAGACAAAATGTCATGTCATTTTAAGAAAATTTCTCAAAATGGAAAAAATTTCTCCTAATTTGAGAAATTGAAAATTTCGCGCAATATTCCAAAATTTCCCAGTTTCTTGTTTCCACTTTTATTTCTGACTGCCTTGCGTGGAGTTGTGTTGGGCTGGGTTCATCAGAAAAAGGGAAACTGGCAGTCTAATACTACGAAATCTAAGAAAAGTTGAAGTATTTGAATATTTTTAAGGGCTTAGAATTATTTTTGTTAGGGCAAGTGCAACAAATGCCCAAGATTAATTGTTTTAATACCTAAAGTCATTTTTACATTTGTTCCCTGTACCTATTCGAAGTCATGTTTAATCAGAAATTATGAAGTTATTGCCTATTGTTTTGACCTAACAGAAATACGACGTTAAGAAAAAAATCGCACGCTTAAAACTCGACATATTTCGACACTAATTTAGTGGTGACCCCTGGAGGGGGGGGGGTACAATGTTTACACTCTTAGCAAAAAAGGTTCCAAGAGGGTTCTTTGGCCTGTCATGGAACCCTCTGCTATACTAAAAGGTTCTATCTGGAACCCTAAGGAACTTTAAGGTGTTAAAACCATGTAGAGACATTAGGGAGTGCACCTGATTTACCCTGCTCAGTTGATTTTCCAACCATATCTGTGAGGTTTGAAACAAACAAAATAATTTATGCATTGAACACGAAAAAGAAATCGACTACCAAAATGACGGGGTGAGGGTTCTCCCAGTGTGGCAGACAAAGAACCCAAGGGGGTTCTTTACCTGCCACTGTGGGAGAACCCTTACAGAGGGGTTCTTTGTAGTACCCGGTACCCTCAAAATTTAATTGCAGATTTCTCTACGACGCTCAATGCAAACGTGTATTTATTTTATTAGACCTCATGAATAAAGATATTACATCAGCTGGTGTATCGGGTGTATATTACATCATCACGGTGTATCGATTGTATTCTCACGCATTCACAGATTTCTTGACGTGGATTTCAGCACCCTGGAGTTCTTCTAGAACCCTATAGAAGAAAGGGTTATTTGAAAGGCCAAAGAACCCTCTGGAACCCTTTTTGCTAAGAGTGTAGGCCTACATTGACCGCTGTATTACGGTAACATATTCAGATGTGCCGAAAATTCTCCTTGGACCATATTTTTAGGCAACAGGTAAGTAGTAGATACATAGGCCTACGTATCACGTATGCTCTCCTTCATGACTCACTTTCATTCAATAGAACCGACAAGGGCGCTCCTGTCAGTGTAGCTGTAACTAGACCGTTTAAATGAAAGAAATTAGTTTGTTATCATGTTTAGCCAGTTGAACTGCTGAGATCTCCCTTTGGTTTACAGGTTTCAGGAATGAAGTGAAACCCCTATTTTACTCCTATTTTATTGTAAACTGGATAATGTCACAGTGAATATAATTATGGTGAAAAAAATGAAAATTTCCAACACAGTAATTTTAACTCCCAGAGTTGAGATTGTTTCATGCGTTGAAAATCTAACTCCAAACTTGATGAGTCAGTTGCTACAAATTTTAATTCCAACGGGACACATTCCATTATTTCAGAGAATTTAACCCAGGAATTTAAATCACTCAAAATGCTGTCATTAACCGAGCAAGACCTGATCTCGATCAGTAGGGCAGTGAAAACGTTTTCCTGGCATCGTACAGGAATGCTGCAATCAGATGAATGAGTCAGCATCCGCACCGGGAGAATCGTACAACCCATGAACCGTGCTAATCATGCAGCCGTCGTCGTGACACATTTTTTTATTCCAAAAATCAAGAATCCCCATATGTGAATAGTGCGGCGAGAATGGCGAATTTCCGAACACAAGGGAGGCAGACAGAAGAGCAAGTGGCACACTGAACAAGAGGCCCATGGGCCTTGCGCTCAGCTGACTATGACCTGCTAACCAAAGAGGTTGTAACAGGGGTAAAAGGAGACAAGTACGTTTACGAATTATTCACCTTTGTAATGGCTAAATCAGGCTGAAATTTGATATGCACCTAAAGGTCATCTAGAGGGAGGTACATGTATATATCAAGTTTGAGCACTCCGGGTCAAGCCGTCCCCGAGTTATAGCACTCAGATGATTCTCGGGTTACGCCACCTGGGAGCCATATTGAGTTTTTCAGTGCAATGGTGGATTCCCCGATAAATATTGCATAACATATTATCCATTGACCCTGTCAGTCACTTTTCTGAATAAGGGATTTCGTATGGGATTTCATTCCCGGCTCTTCACGTCCGTCGCATGGGACAGTAAGCTGTGGTGCCTTGTACCTTGTTTCTTTGCAAGGGCAAGTAAAAGTTCCCATCCAAGTGAGGAACATGAGTGGCTTGAGATGGCCTCTTCGTACTCACCAGGGCCAATAATGCTATGGCTTCGGCCCTGATGGAAAAATGTAATACAAATACAAATAATTATCTGAATTCCAGCTGGATATCTCTAGACACTATGACGCACCACTAGACTGAACAACATGCGTAGTAGGAGATCAGGTAGGCCTATACGGTGTTCGGTAGACGGGCACCCTAATTTTGGTAGCAAATCATTGAATTTGTCGGCGAAATTCATGAATGTGCAACATTTTTTTTCAGAGATAAATACCTCAATCTTCCTTAGACCAATTTAAGGCCACATAAAAATAAATACTTGTTTAGCGTCCCCTCCCGACCTGAAAAATGCCGAGACCCCTGATTTTTTTTGTAATGCATTTTCCATTAAAAATTGCCACTCGAAAATTAGAAAATAAAAAAAAATTGTTTTTACCTATCTTTTCAGCTAAAAGCTAAATAACTAAAAATAAAAATAAAAACCTCCCTCCCGACCCTGAAAAACTAAAGTGCCCGGACGCTAAACAAGTAATTTTTTATCTGGCCTAATATGGTGATTTCCTCTCAAAATGTGGCCCTCGGGTACCGGCTAAATTTTACTTCAAATCCTGCACCCAGGGCGTCTATCATCTCAAACTAACGTCATACGCAAAAGACGTCATTGCAGCAGGCGAAATTTGTGGTACCAACCATCCCCTGAAATACATTACGTCATGGAACTGAAGTCCAATTTCGTATCTTATACTTCGTGTTTCGTCAGATTTGCGAAACCTCACTAATGTCAGATATAAGTGCAAAGAAAGAAGGGGTTGTGAAGATCCTGGGTGCGAGGACTATGTTTGTCGCAGTATGGGACTTTGGTGCTTAAAGCGCGACTATATGCGTTAGGTGACTCTTTCTCCCTCCACACCTCGATATGACTGGTCCCCTGTCCAGCCGTATATAGCCAGTGATAACACCGAGGCTGGACTGATACTATATCATGGCAGCCATAGCTTCACCACTTGACAAGTTCAACGTGGTGTTATAGCGTGAATAACCTTCATCAGGTAAGGTACACATGCTTCAACTCATTCGTTTGTGTGTAAGAACACACAGAATAGGGAGGTTTCGAAATCAAACGATAAACGTAAACGTTAACGACAACTTTATTTTTGTACCGAAAATGCAATGTAAAATGTGGTTAATGTGTAGTATGAAAAATAACGTTGTCGTAAAGTTTTGGTTTATCGTTTGATTTCGAAACCTCCCCAATACCTCATTGGTAACTTACATCATTCAAATAGATGGATTTGAACAGTCTTGTCGAGCATGCATTTACAAGATCATGATCAACCTCACCACCATGAATTAGCTCTGTGTGTAAATGGTGTACATCGACCGTGTGTATAATGCAATGAACGAGGTCACCGTAAATGAGATGCACTACGACGGCGTCACGAAATTCCGTTTTGGATGCATAGCGTGGCGCTTTAATGGGAGACTCCACTCATTGTAAACTTTTGAATTTTTATCAATCCATGGAGACTGTTGCCATGAGTTGTGATGTCACTAGTGTCAATAGGCTGATGACCTTTGTAGTGAATGAGCTAATACTGTGACTGCCCAGGCCTATTGGTTGTACCTTCATAAATATGCATTGAGCACTGATGACATCATGAGTGCTGTGCAATGGTCCCCTTGGGATCCAAATAAAATACTTAAAATGATGAGTTTCCTGATTTTAAAAAAATACGACATGTTGCAGATATCAGTGGATTTGAATGTATTAACGAAATTTCAAAAATTCAAAATTTTACACAATGAGTGGAGTACTCCTTTAAAGGGTTACTGATCGCCCCAGACCCAAACCCAAACACGTGTTCAGCTTATTGAGCGCAGGTTAGTGACAATTTCTCATTATAAACTGTCATAGCTCCTATTGAGTTCGTACCAAAATTTCAATTTCATTAGAAATTGACATGCTGCCAGCTGATGATGTATAGCTTTCCTTGCTGTGTTGAGTCATGACAAAGTTTTGATAAATCACCTGAAATTGCAAATTCCCCAAATGGTTTTTGAAGGTGCATTTATTTTTGTTAGTTTTTTATGGAGCAAATTTCCCCAGCACCAATCAAGAGAAGTTTCTTTTGTATTGGTCCGCTAGAACTGTGCTGCCATCTTTTGGCAAATCGCGCAGCTGACTGCTCCTATTGCTGCTCGAATACCATTTATAACATGGTCACCTACAAAACTTGGCTTACCTAAGGATTTAATCCGTTAAAATACGGTAATTTGTAATTTGAAATTGAGAATTTAATGTCATTTTGACTGCCACGACTAATTGCCTTTAAGTACCAGCAAAAAGTTCTAAGTGGATATAAAAAATGCAACCCATGTTTGATGCAAAAGAAAAAATTATTACGAGAAACCTTGGTACACGATGACCTGAAACAGTCATACAGAATCCTCGGATAACCCCGATCCACATGTTGTGTCCTTTGCAATACAAAGTGTAATTGTGTTGATTATCAAAGTACAATAATTCCATTAACCATTGTTCCAATCATACGCATGAGTTAACATGCTGTCAGGCTCAAGCTTTTCACTTGCAATTTCTGGATTTCAAAGGTTACGAGTCAAGGTGAAACACTTTGATGTTGAAGGAATTTCCCATTTTGAAGAGAGTGAGGCATCGTGGAAATCCTCCCCTTTCTCTATTTGGTCAACTACAGAGTGGGCCAAAAAAGTGTTCCTGCCTTTTGCTGTAACCAGGGTCCATATTCATAAACATACATGTACATGTACTTAAGTCAAAGTGTGTTGGACAAAGGATAAGTGTCACACTTAGTCGTAGTAACTGAGGACGGACAGGCTGTGGTCCAAGGGAACTATTGGGTCATATGAATAAAGACTGGCAAATGCTTTTACTTGAATTTTGCAATACAAATGCACTAGGCAATGCTGTACAACTCTGAAGTAAAAGCATTTGCTAGTCTTTATTCATATGACCCACAATAGGACATAATAGCTATGTTGTAGCGCTGCCACCTGCATTTTATAACCTTGTCCCCTTGATAATAAGCAAAACGTCAATCTCCAGAATTCACAAATTTTCGACCCCAACCGGGGCCTTTTTCAAGTGGAACTTTACAATCTGAAACTCTAGAAAAGACTTTTCTAGAGTTTCAGATTGTAAAGTTCCACTTGAAAAAGACCCCGGTTGGGGTCGAAAATTTGTGAATTCTGGAGATTGACTTTTTGCTTATTATCATTTTGTGTGTCAATTTTGTGCTATTCTGTATCCTGGTCCCCTTGGATAAGCTTTCAGGGGCCTCTTTTTGGCACACCCTGTAGAGCTGCAAACTAAGAATGTTTTTAGATAAAATCATTTTCCACTGCCGTTGAAACTATCTCAACTCATTCAGCAAGAAAATGGTTTGTTAAAACTTGGCAAAGAAATTATTACATCAATCATCAATCAGCGTGATGGTGGAGAATAAGAAGGAACGTCTTCTTTTTCTTAAAATTGAAAAACGATTTTCTGAAATTATGTGTGAAATGTTCTGTGCCAGCTGTTACAACAAAGAAAAAGTAAAAAAGAGACTGAACCCAATAACACACAATACATGATGAATTACCAATAACTTCAAACTAACAAGTAATTAGCGCCATTTAAATCATAGTTTCCCATTCTTCTTTGACAGGCAACTCGAACTTTATGGACCTTTTTTCAGCTAAACGTGCTCTTACTACCACACCAATCAATATTTGGCTAATGTGCAATCGGCATGTCAACTTGGTGTGTTGAAATGGTGAAGTGTTATTTTGTCTGACTGAGTGTCAATATGCGGGCCAAAATCCGTAGGTTGTCAGATGCTAGCGCCACCTGTGATGACGTGAACGCACTGATATAAGCCTAATAAGCTGCCTATTGGGTGCGTTTATGGGAATAGTTTAATGGGAAATGCACGGCATTAGACAGCCAAACTTCGGAGGCGTATTCTGCAAAATACCGCTTCGAAATCAATGTGAATAGTACAAAATGTACATTTTGACCGACTGAATTTGAAACTGCCATTAACCCATTGTAACAAATTTTTAATGGAACCTCGTCCCCAGGTGCATGTTCGCATATTTGCACAGGTTTTGCCTATGACTGGAGCACGGCTTTGCCTGGAGACTAGGTTCACTCTCTATGGGAGGTACCACCAAAAATCAAAACAAACCCCGCGAGCCATTCGCTTTAATCCGTCAGGAGGGAAACAATATGAAAAACACAGAAATATGGGGAACACTGATCGACAGGAGAACAATAGCCTCAAGGAACTCCTTTCCGTTGAGAAGGATTCTGAAATACGGTGCTAAAAGTTGTATCTGTAAAGCCTAGTTTATACTTCGACGCACGACCATCGCCGGCGACCGACGCGCGATCTTGCGTTCGACGCCGACCACGTCGTGCGATTTGGTCGGCGTCCGATCGTGAAGCTGTAACATCACTCATTTCATAACAGGTCGCCGTCGCTAAAGTACGCTGGACTCTGAATCAATTCCGCGAAGTCGGCGTCCAGATTTGGTCGTGCGTCGGACGCCGAAGGGTTTGCGTCGAAGTATAAACTAGGCTTTCGGCTTCCCTTACATCGAAGTATTCGGTATACGAAAACGCCGGTTAACAAAGGCATTCCGAGGATTCACCACCGTGAAGCCATTGTTAACCGGCGTTTTCGTATACCGTATACATGTACTTCGATGTAAAGGAAGCCTAAGGGACAGGTCGTAAAAATGGGATGTTATTTGATCAAAAGTGTTATATCTGGTTGTCTATTTTTGTGGGCCGCTAAAGCATTTCACTTGTGCCAGACATTTCCTTAAAAATTGAAAGCAGCACAACTGATAATAACCGACATGGAATAAAGGCGACTCTCCACGTGCAAGTTTTCTTGGGGTTTTCTTGCGCCAGTTGGCTCTCTATGGGCAATTCAACTGCGAGCAGTTGTTTATGTCACTGGTCCCAGCGTAAGCCTTGAGGAACAAATAATGGTGAATTTCCCATTGTGAGCCAACTTGCGCAAGAAAACTTTCACGTGGAGAGCCGCCTTTAGATTATATTGTTGCTAGCTTCCATATAAACAAAGGAACAGGCGAACAAGGTTAAAACAAAGAAAGTGATTTTGATCCTGAGAAAGCATTTGACACAATAGGCATAAGCAGACGAGATGAGAAAAGAAAAGATAGGGTGATAAAGACAAGGAAGGAACAATGTATTTTCCAAATCCTACCTAAGCTGAAGGCTATCAAGGAAGTAACTATTTTGTGATTATGACAAAATAATCATGACAATCTATCTTGTCTGACACGTCCATGATGTCGGGATGATAAGATGGATTATGGACATTATTGGTCAGAGGCAGGCAGGGCCCAGGTATTAGGTATGTAATGTACACACTGATCATTGCTATGAAGGAGATTATTTTGAACGATATGATACAATGGTGATGGGGCATTACCATACTTAAAGTTAATGAGGCAGAAATAAAGGCAGACACCAGTCCAATGAAAAAGACGTTTCAGATGAAATAGATAATAATAGGGGGCTTTAGAAATCAAATGATAAACGTAAACATAACGACAACGTTATTTTTCATAGTACACATTAATCAGATTTTATATTGCATTTCCGGTTCACAAATATCGTTGTCGTTAACGTTTACGTTTATCGTTTGATTTCTAAACCTTCGTATTGTNTCTCTCTGTCAAGAAACTAGGGAAAGGAGTCATGATCAAAGTCTCTCTGTCAAGAAACTAGGGAAAGGAGTCATGATCAAAGTCTCTCTGTCAAGAAACTAGGGAAAGGAGTCATGATCAAAGTCTCTCTGTCAAGAAACTAGGGAAAGGAGTCATGATCAAAGTCTCTCTGTCAAGAAACTAGGGAAAGGAGTCATGATCAAAGTCTCTCTGTCAAGAAACTAGGGAAAGGAGTCATGATCAAAGTCTCTCTGTCAAGAAACTAGGGAAAGGAGTCATGATCAAAGTCTCTCTGTCAAGAAACTAGGGAAAGGAGTCATGATCAAAGTCTCTCTGTCAAGAAACTAGGGAAAGGAGTCATGATCAAAGTCTCTCTGTCAAGAAACTAGGGAAAGGAGTCATGATCAAAGTCTCTCTGTCAAGAAACTAGGGAAAGGAGTCATGATCAAAGTCTCTCTGTCAAGAAACTAGGGAAAGGAGTCATGATCAAAGTCTCTCTGTCAAGAAACTAGGGAAAGGAGTCACGATCAAAGTCTCTCTGTCAAGAAAATAGGGAAAGGGGTCATGATCAAAGTCTCTCTGTCAAGAAACTTGGGAAAGGGGTCACGATCAAAGTCTCTCTGTCAATAAACTAGGGAAAGGGGCCATGATCAAAATCTCCGTCAAGAAACTAGGGAAAGGGGTCATGATCAAAGTCTCTCTTTGTCAGAAAACTAAGGAGAGAGTCATGATCTACATTTAATTCTCTGTGTCAAGAAACTAGGGAAAGGGCTCATGATCAAAGTCTCTCTGTTACGAAAATAGGACAAAGGACCATCATCAAAGCTAGCTCTCTGTCAGAAAAGCAGGGAGAGGGGCATGATCAACGTCTCTTTGTCAAGAAACGAGGGAAAGGGGTCATGATCAATATATCTCCTTATCAGGAAACTACAGAGTCATGATCAAAGTTTCTCTTGATGTGCCAGGAAACTAGGGAACTTCAATCGGGTCATGATCAAAGTCCCTCTGTCAGGAAACTGGTCATATTTTGAACCACAATACGTTTTTCATCGAGAAATACATGTATTTTCCATTTCAGAAATAACATTATTTTCCATTAATGAATTATCCACCTCTTGTTCTGAACCGTGCAGAAGCCTCTGTACATGTATCTACTCACTGTTGGAGTGAGACAATAGGGAGTTTGAGATCAGCGACTTATCACGGATCCTTATACGTATACGGATAGAATTCTGTACAACGAGGACAAATTTTGTGTACATCTCGATCCGTATACGTAAGGATCCGTCATAAGTCGCTGATCTCAACCTCCCTATTATGCGAGACTAGGCTTAACAAACAAAAGGACATGCTCCATGGCCTGCGGATTAGTTAATGCCACTCAACTTGGGCTACACCAAGCTTCTATATTCCTGTCAGTGCACCCACATTACATCTGACCCGTAAAAAAGAAGAGACACCAAGAACAAAAGTAATTTTCAGCTTGGCTGAGCAGGTATCTCACTCTGACGGACGAAAGCTCACAAAAAATGGCGGCCTATCAATCGCGGAAACATCTCAACTTAAGGAGTTACGTGATCAGCCTGCATCAATGGCGAACAGGAAATCACTTCTGACACCATCAGAGGTGACTAATTAATTCTTCTTTTAAAGGATACATCGCATAAAAATGCATGAGGCTCATTCCACGTGTCTACCATCAAAAAGGAAAGGAAATCACAGGTATTAAATACCTTCAATGTTCACTAAGAATATGAAATAGAAATCGGGGCCCATATTCATAAAACCTTGCTAGCTTAGTTGGTTGCTAGTTGTGTACACTGGCCTGTACAAACTAGGCACTTTAGCAGGCAACTAAGCCTAGCAAGGTTTTATGAATATGGGCCAGGTGTAACGTCGGTGAGTGTTTCTGTAGCTCAGTGTTCCCCAACAATAGACGCGGCCAAGAATGGTTATTGTTGGGTTAGTTGCCGCTTAATCCGTCAGGAGGGAAACAATAAGAAAAACACAGAAATACGGGGAACACTGATCGACGTTACAAAAAGTAAATCCCCATCTTTTTTGAAGATGGGGATTTGGCCTAGTGGTTTAAGGCGTGTGCCCCTGAGTGCTGGCGATTGATGCCATATGCGAGGGTTCGTATGTTCGATCCTGGTAGGAAGCAATGTCTTTCACCTTAGAAACCCGATTTCTATTTCATATTCTTTACTTGTATCTCCTTTATTTGTGACCCTTGTATAACATATAAAATTCAATGTTCACTAAGTTACATCAACATTCTGTAATTGTGGTTGTTGACGCCAGGTGTGTACTGATAGCGATGCGTGGAATCCTCTCGCCAGCGATGCCCGAAACAATAGTGAGGTTTCGCAAATCTGACGAAACACGGTGTACGAAATAGGAAATTATGCCACCTTTATGCACGCGGGCCCTATTTGTGCTCATTGCACCCCCTGCTGGACAAATTCGAAACTACTAACCACCACATTTTGAGAACCAAGCTACATAGTCCAGTTGTCTTTGAATTTACTGCACGTGGGTTGAGATATTGGGGGATTTCATTTTCCACAAAATGTCACCAAGCCGCTAGAATGTAGGTCAACCACTATAGAGTTTTTAAGATTTTACCTAGGGCTACTTTCAGATGAAATTTGGAGTCCCTGGGTTACAAAAGGCACGGGCAAAACGTCAAATGTACCAAAGAGTGCACAATGACCCACATCTACCCGTGAAGTACTACCATCCCGAACCACAGGAAGTGTGTATTTTCACCATCCATCCCCTGGGACCGTGAAGACCAATCATTACGCTGCGTTCATGTCCACTAGGCTGCTCCCATCCATCACACCTAATTTATACACAAAAACTAATAATCCATACATCATCCAAGCAGTTTTCCTCAAAAAAATCGCAGCATCTATTACTCAGGAGATGGATGCTCTGATAGAATATGCACATGGCATGGGTCGGACCGCCAGGTTCCTGACTGCAACAGAGGGCGAAGGTACAACATAAATCAAGTGGACAGAGAGGAGATGAGCTATCAAGGAGGGGAGGAGATCACCAGTGTGTTTTGAATGTAATGGTCTACGGGACTGAAGGAAGTGGAATGGCTGATGGACCATGTGCTCACCTGGGTGTATATTTTGTAGTAGAAGAACATATAACAAATGCTAAATCGAAATTTCGATTTAGCATTTATTTGTTCCATGATCATACGTGTATGACCCCACAACATTTATGTTCCAGGCCAACTTTGACGTAGACTCTGACGCAGACCAGCGCCGGAGGCAAAGGCGACCTGATTTATTGGAAAGCCCTGTTGGTAAAAAGGCACGCAGGGTTTCTGCCAGAAAAAAAGTTTTTTTTGGGGGGGGGGGCACAGTGTTAATTCTGATATAATATTTCAAAGTGTTGCATGTTTTCAATGTTAATTCTGGTGTAACATCTCTGAGTGTTGCATGTTTTCAATGTTAATCTGGTGTAACATGTTTGAGATATCAGAAGTGTGCATATCTCTGTTCGACTGTTGTATCTCTTGAATGAAAATAAGAGCAATTTAAAGACACGTCTCTGCAATGATAAAGGGGTGCAAGCCCTCTTTAGATCGTGAAAAGGGGCTCCGGGACCCTTGCCCCTCCCCCTCTGGTGAAAACCCTGGCACGCCCTTGACAGATTACAGTTAGTCTGGTGGTTACTTCCTGTTCGAAAATACCATTGATGTACAGCTCATTCTATCAAAAATGGACAGATAAACTTAAAAGCACATGTACTTACCATTTGCAGTCAACGTTAGTGGCAATGGGGACACGAATTTTCAGTAGATCCATAGAGAATAAAATACACACAGTATCAATACACCGACGAATAATAATGACGGGAATGTACAGGCAGGTTTCTGTCAAACATCTCTGTCAGTGACAATCACCATCAGCATTTCTATCGCGTGTGTCAGTGTAGCGCCATGCTCTCGTCATGATCACGGATGGGGAAGCTGCATTGCAGCCTCGAATCGATCCGTTAAACACAGTTCGATTAGACCATAGACTAAATAACTTCAGGGACGATGTTTCATGAATCACAAGATGGAAGGTACATGTCACGCTATTATCATTCAACCGCTCTGGCTTTGCTGCAGTAAGTTAAAAATGTTCAGGGCCAATAATGCCTCAGCTTCTGCCCTGGTTACTACTGTAACTTTATTTTGATAAATAAAAATACATCATCATCATCACCAACTTTAAAATTTTCCTCTAAAAACATGGATGTTGTTTTTAGATGAGGTTTCGCACTATCTGACGAAACACGAAGTGCGAAATACGAAATTGGACTTCATTTCCATGACGTATTCAGGAGATGGTTGGTACCAGAAATATCGCCGCCTGCTGCAAGAGCGTCTTTTAGCGTATGACGTTAGACCCCGACAGAGTTAACGGT
Source organism: Notospermus geniculatus (assembly GCA_002633025.1). Classification (NCBI taxonomy): domain Eukaryota; kingdom Metazoa; phylum Nemertea; class Pilidiophora; order Heteronemertea; family Lineidae; genus Notospermus; species Notospermus geniculatus. The sequence goes on along the minus strand of NMRB01000786.1, from coordinate 120,232 downwards.
GTATAGCCTATCAAACTTTGAAATTTATCTTTCGTTTCCACTTCTTTCGGCCGTAGATACGAAGGGGAAATTTAAAAATTCAAGATGCACCATAAACTATTTAGTACAACCATCTCCAGAAATACACTACATGTAGGTCCTTTCGTATTTCGTACTGCGAGTTTCGACAGGTTTGCGAAACCTCGCTATTAACACGTTTGAACAAAGAATGGCATGAAATAATAATAGGTTTCTAAGGTGAAAGACATAAGGTTTCTATTGAAGGTGAACGACATACATCACGTACATGTAGCTTCCTACCGGATTCGAACCAACGGATCCTCGCATATGGCATCAATCGCCAGCATTCTTTGAACAAAGAATGTGTTTGATAAAGCCTACATGTTGTAGGTCACAAATGCACCGGGCCCCGTACGATTTTCCCCACCCAGCGGCTTGCTGCGGATTTTGGAGACTGAAACTCGGATCTAAGATGAATCATGCCGAAATCGCCTCAATAGATAGGCGGAAAGTAGGCTGGATCAAACTGGGCACCGTAGAAAGTGGCCAAAATGTCTGTTTTTACTCGCCGTACGGGCCCCGGAGTGGATATCTGACTGGGGTTTTAACAACATCCTCTTCATCCTGTTAATTATAGGGCATACATGTACATTGTATTACTTTGCATAGCCTACAAACTTTAAATAATCATGATGAAGGAATATGGACGCCTAAAACTTAAACAAAAACTATTGAGTGTTTTGAAGCTCCTGCAACCCATGATTAAAAGGGTTACATCCTTATTGGATTCGGAGTTCGTAAGGCGAGACAGCTTCCTTAACCATGCAGTTAAAACTATGGCCCGTATTTTAGAACGTTCCTTAACATTAAGGTCCACCTTAAATCTATTGTTCTCGATGGTTTTACAATAGACTTAAGGTCGACCTTAACGTTAAGGAACGTTCTAAAATATGACCCTATGACTCTTGAGAATCCAAAGTGCTCCGTTCATGCTTGGAGGAATTATAATTCCTCCAAGGTTCCTGTAAATCTGTATTCCCCTCAGCCCTGATGTCACGTGGTGCGATTCTTCACAGCATGACACGTCGTCGGCCATCAGACACTTATCCCATTTTTTTCGCTCGAATTGGTCATCTCAGATAACAACATTATGGCGAATATTGAAAACCAATAGCCTAAAAGTGATACGATCATTCGCAAAATGGCCTGGCCTGGCAATACCATATGCAGTAAGGGATCATCTCAAAATTGCTCGATGCCCAGAGAGACGAAATTTTTTCATCTCTCTCTGGACCCCCTCTCCCCCTCTAAATAACGAAAAAAGTCATATGTCTGGCATCAACACTTTTATTTCAGAATTACTTGGTGTTTCTTGACGACCAGTATGGTAGATAAAACATGATAATCTAATACATATAAAGCGAATTCGCCCGGTCTTTGTCACGAATGTTCTCTGCAACCGCTGCATGGAGGGAGATGAACAATATCTTATTCGATTGCTCATGATACAAGGAGTGATCTTTTCAAGGTTAAAATTTTAAAATCGGCCAAACTATGCTTTAAGAAGCGTTTTTCCGTGAAATTGCATCAAATTTAAAAGCAATGACGTCACAAACGTTTTGTGACGTCGTGCATGTCATCACCGTTGCCATCTGAAATCTGCATGACGTAATCACGTCACTGAGGTACATGTATGTCCGCAGCTGGGCTAAATGTCTACAAATGTACCGTATCTTTGCGCCCGTATCTCATACAATAACACAAACCGGTTCCGGTTTACCGGGTATTAAAGCTAGTCTTCCTATATTGGAAGTTCTCTGGTTTCTTTCTTCTAATTCACACGTGATGCCAAAAGTTCTAAAAAAGATGAAATTTTGGTCAGGAAAGTGCTGACCCCCCTCCCCCCAGACGAAAAAATTTCGTCTCTCTGGGCATCAAGCAATTTTGAGATGATCCCTAAATTCCAACGGCCATCAAGTCCCAAAATGTTTTTTTTTCAAGTCTTCACGCAAAAAAAACCTGTTCAGGACTCATTCCCGAGATTTCCAGATAAGCCACTAATGGAACTCCGCAAAATAATCCAAAAAAGTCAATATTCTTCTGAGTCATGTTGACTGTTGGGGGATTTTTACCAAGTTTTACTCATTCAGGTCATTGAAGCAGGACGGAGTGGCTAATTGTTGTCTCAAAATGCGCAGTTATCTTTACTGATAATCTCCAACACCATGCCACATTGGATCGCCGCAAAGGTAACCAAGCATTGGAAATCTGCCACCTCATTTTGTTACTCCGAATCCCTGGGAAAAATCCCCATTGGGAAAATTCCCCAATGTGAGTTCTTTCTACTCGCATTTACATGTTAGTGTTAATCACAGAACTTGACAATGCAAGGTGACCAGAATCTCATTTCATTAATGATGATTTCTGAGTTGCATTAGTTTTGGTCTGCTGCGGAGAAATTTCAAATTAAATCATGAACACGTTATTATTTGAAGTGATAATTATTATGTGGGTGATAGTAAAAAAAACTCTGAATTTATTACAGTACTTGCTACATGTATCCCCATGAGACATGTTCACTTTGTAGTGGAGCCGTTACATTCTGCCACACTAAATAGGCTCCTGTCGCACCGACAGTAGTAAAATCTCTACTGACAACATGGGAGCCCTGGGAGAAAATCTCCCAGTACAATGGAGCCCTTCATGTTTTAGAAAATCACCGGTGTAGCAAATCCTGCAATTATTCCTGGACAAACAATTGTATCAATATGCCGTTGTTCTTAATCGGCCACGTGCGCAATTAAACACACGCACAATCAGGCCGTCAATTGTTTGCCGGATTATTGTTGCGTGGCCAGTGACGGAAACTACCGAGGGCTACATCTATTCGTCGAATAGATGTCGCCAGGCCTGTGACGGAAACTCCCGATGGCTACAAGTATTCGTCGAATAGATGTAGCCAGACAAAAGACCAGAAATGGAAGGAACTACAATAGAGAGGTT
>NMRB01000786.1:84289-95740 GCA_002633025.1 Notospermus geniculatus | reverse complement strand
ATAAAATGTTAAATTACTATTAACTGCCACAAACACACCCAGTAATAACCGTGGCTAGCCTATGATATCATACGCAATAGAGAGATAAGAAATGTTGGATGTTTGCTTTGTGTTGGACCGTGTATGCTCTGTTTGCGGGGACGCGTTATTGACCAGAATTGCTCCCTTTGATCGTCTTCCCCCGAGGTGACAGTGCCGACTCCCAGTTACCACGATTTAATATCTTTGTACTTTGATATTAGTATTACTGTTGGAGGCGACTGGCAGCCTTCATTTGGGTAGTGACACACAAGAAGTGACGTTGACAGAATGGTTAACTCTTTCAGTGGTAAACAGAGAGACTTCCAGATGGTGCGAGATAAGCGGAGATTTTGACGAAGTGGTTAACTCTGTCGGCGATATGGGTTTATAGCCTTCATTCAGGTAGTACGAGACAAGCGACGATATCGACAGAGTAGTTATAAAGGGACCGCAGAGGCAGCTAGCTATTGGGCTCATGTCAGTGTAGTCACTTCATTATAGACGGCGCAAGCAACTGACAACCTTGACTGGTCCTTGGGCTGAAGGGGTTATTGTCGTCCTCGGTACACAAAAAGTGTACCCAGGTTCGATGTCGTCAAGTGAAATTGTACCCTGGGTCCACTTTCTTGTTACAAACTGTGACTTCACCGAGAACAACCTCGCCCCATCTAAATCAGAACCTGGGTACAGTTTGTAACAAGAAAGTGGACCCAGGGTACAATTTCACTTGACGACATCGTACCTGGTTACACTTTATGTATACCCAGGACGACAATAACCCCTTCAGCGGTCCTAACTTACATCGGACTTTTGCATATGTTATATCCTAACTGGTGACGTCAGGTGCACACGTGATTGTTCACTATTCCTCAGTTGGCTTTGGAATCTCGAGCAGGACGGACGCTCACCGGTTNTAGTACTCTGTATTGGCGAATAAAGCTATACATACAGTGCTGCATTGCAAAAAAGGTTGGGTCAAACAATCGAATGACTTTTCTCCGAAAAAACCTCGTGCAAAGATTGGAGGTGGACGATACTTGGTAAATCTTCATTTTATTTCAATAAAAAATGACATAATATGCTGACAACGTATACATTGTAACTGTCAAGATGAGTGGTTTCTCATTTTTGCTCTCCTTTTCGAACAATGTCAGAATCGTGACAGGATCTTATAATGTGTGTAGTCGTTTACGCAAGTTTGGCTTAGAGCTATAAATCTTTCACCTCCGACGCAGAGTGAAGTTTCATGTAACTGCGCCTCCTTCAGCTGAGCCACAGCGTCAACAACTTCGCCTTGCATTTTGTACGGTATATTCTTCGTCTAAGAACGTATAACTACCAATACCAATTTGATACCAAGATACAGAATAGCACAAAATTGACACACAAAATATGCAATATACAAACTTTACAATCTGAAACTCTAGAATTCTAGAGTTTCAGATTGTAAAGTTCCACTTGAAAAAGACCCCGGTTGGGGTCGAAAATTCGTGAATTCTGGAGATTGACTTCTTGCTTATTATCAATACCAATTTGATACATGTAGTTAAGCATGTTCTTGTTGGTCCTGCCATGGATGCCTCCACATCAAACCGATAAAGGCTATCATTCGATTGAAGAGCCTTTGTGATAATATTGGATAAATTGAGAACATTACATGATTTATGGAAATTCTGGCGACAGTATTAGATCATGGAAATGAAGTCAAATTTCGTATTTCGTACTTCGTGTTTCGTCAGGTTTGCGAAAACTCAATACGAAAATCGAATGTGACGAGTGATTAAGTAAAACTTTTTTTATAAAACGTACATGTATTTCACTTTAAGATAGTACTGTAGTAGTTTGGTGTTTTGAAGATGTTGAAAACTACCTCTGCAGGTACATGTATGCGTTACTTATTTCACTTTAACCCTTTCCACGCCTGTACCCGGTGGTACTGGGTATAATAAAATGGTGGTGAAACACAGAATTTTTCAAGGCAAAACCACGTGTGTACTGGTGCTGCCATCTGACGGATTTTCTGTGAGCTAAAGTCAAATACTTCTACAGCTTCTGGGGGTCGTTCGAGTGTGTACTCGGATCCGTTTCGGAATGGGAGGGGCGCAAGGTCGCGAAGTGGGACGTTTTAGTGCATTTTCTGGGGGGGCAGCGAAAGGGTACTGTAGTACGTGTAGTTTGGTGTTGTGAAGATGTTGAAAACTACCTCTGCGGGTAAGCGTTACTTATTTCACCCCGTTACTTATTTCACTTCATGAGTACTATAGTAGTTTGGTGTTCTGAAGATGTTGAAAACTACCTCTGCTGGTGGTAAGCGTTATTTATTTCACTTCAAGATAGTACTGTGGTAGTACGGCATGTGGTGTTCTCAAGATGTTGAAAACTACCTCTGCGGGTAAGCGTTACTTATTTCACTTCAAGATAGTAGCCTACTGTGGTAGTTTGGCATGTGGTGTTCTGAAGATGTTGAAAACTACCTCTGCGGGTAAGCGTTACTTATTTCACTTCAAGATAGTACTGTAGTAGTTTGGTGTTCTGAAGATGTTGAAAACTACCTCTGCGGGTAAGCGTTTCTCCCAAATAATCAGATCGTCAATCAGGCACTTTCCATAATAATCGGTGTCCGCCTTGTCGTGTATGTTGTTCGGGATGCCAATTGTGAAAGATGTGGCATAATCAGTTGTCTCCATGATCAGTTTTCCTTGTTTATCCTCACTTACAAGTTTCCCGTTCAGGAACAGCCTTAGACCTGTACTTAAACTCCACGTCAACCCAACGTGGTACCAGGTATGAATAGCAATGTCCCATATAATAGCGATGTATATCCTGCCTGAAATCTTGAGATAGGAAATGATGTATCCGCTCTTCTCATACATCATGTGCATCCCGACCGTCGAGTTAACTGTTTGACCTCCACTCGATATGATATATTCTGGCCGTACACCATCCACTCTAGTGAAAAATAAATACACGACAAGAGACCAACCTTTGATGCAGAGGTCCATATTTCCAAAACACCGACTCCGTTGGTTTCCATAATCCAAATAAGCCGGTGGCTCAAGCTTAATTGCCTTACCGTTCTTTCCGGTTACGAAAGTTGGATTTCCAATGACTGCAGGGGTTATACCATAGCCAACGACTTTATTATTCTTTACTTCATCCATTGGTAGGACGGAGGCCGCAGCTGTACAGCAGAAGAATCTGAGCATTATATTGAGAAATTCCTTTGAGCATATACTTGTACGACGTGTACACCCTTTCCCATTATTTATATCCCTCCGCAGTTTCAAACACCTACCCACAAAAAATGAACATAAGCCACGCGTTTACATTACACGAATTTAACCCAGGGCAGCACCGGTTGCGAATTAACCCGGTGTAAGTGACAAGTGTAAACCCGCATATAAATTTGCTCCGGATCAAAAAAAATGTTACACCGGTGTAGTTTATCCCAGTAAAAGTGGTGAGGCACGCCCCGGTCTAAACACGCACCCGTGGTGTGCCCCGGAGTAAACGCCAGTGTTGCAGGACAACTGAATTTGGCCCCTCCATTTTGACTGTATAGCGCATGCGTATGGTTGCCATATTAAACCGTGGTGACTCCGATTCTACCCCAGTTCCGTTTACATTGCTTTACGAAATTTGTAACCTGATATGGGGCGAATCTACCTTGGTTCTGACCCAGAGCAAATTAATCCGAGTTAAATTCGCGTAATGTAAATGCGGCTATGGAGAAAAAGAGGGACCAGCTATTGCTAAATGATGAAATAAACATATTCTTAAAAATGTCGGAAAATGTTGATCTGAACTCCTTGCTCTCTTGATCTAAAAGATATTTGTATTCTGGCCTTTTCCTTGTTTCCCTTTTTTCCCGCCTTCTAAACCTTATTTCTTTCTTTCAATAGTTGGGTCTGTTCAATTCTAGACGTAAAGCGTCATCACCACTAGTGAGCCATACAACGTCATCATCCTATATCCATAAAACCCAGTTAACCTATCCGCCGGGAAATGCAGGGTTTTGTGAAATAATGATTTCTTTATTGGACAGAACTAGCTTTCACAAAAGGGAAGATTTCCTGTTCGCTTGGGACTGTAGTCGGCATCTTCACTGAGTTCAGGTCAAGACTCGGCTTCTCCCTTGACCTTCACGCAAGCAAACCACATTCCGTGTTCAAGGATTTCCCCCGTCCCAGAAATAGCAACCAATCACGACAGAGCTTGCATCGGCAGCTCGGGTATGATGACAAGATGGCGGGCTCGATGAAACTTTATTCGAATGCAAAGTGTCCGTGCAAGGACTTACAAGTACTCAAAAAGAAACCGCGAAGGCAATATTCGATGGAGACTATTTGTTATTATGTTGTAGGACTGGCAGTGGGAAGTCAATTATGTGCCAGCAGGCCAGTGTTGTCCGCTACGAAGTTGAACGGCGTACTCGTATTGAATAAATTACCTCATGAGAACCGAGGCTTCTGATTGGTTGCACGAGAAAATCCCAAAGCGTTGAACACGGAATCTGGTTGCTTGCTGCAGAGGTAGGAAGAGGTTAGCGATTTCTACACGATGCATTATGCAGAATGGTAGTCGGCTGGCGTGTCAATTCAAGCACTTTCTTACCAATTGTATTTATGTTACAATATTTGCCTCTGTATGGTCCGATGCATTTACAAATGGATCCTGCACAGTTCTGAAATGGGGACGGTGATATGATACGATGTTGATCAGAGCAAGCAGGGAAAATGTAACCAGATCACGGCTTTGAAACAAGAACATAGCTGATGTAGGAAGGACATGTGTCATGTGCGAACGATGTGGTGCCTGAGGGATATACTTCATATATAGAGTATATACATTGTTTATAACAGGCAGAGCTTCAACTTTTTCGTGGTGGTGTGGTACATGACTCTGTCAACTTGATGCCTTGAAGTCCATTCCTGAGGATAACAGGGCTATGTTCAGCGTTATTAGTGTTTCTTGTACAATGTACGCACGCCTATTCAATGGGGAGCGCCAAGTGGTCACGTGAGACTGATAGAGCAGACGTGACCTATAGAGGCTCATTGTTCGAGAGATGCGGTTCACCAAGCACGGCCAATCACACCTTGAATCGCCGTGAATAATAGGTGGCGTCGGTGTACTATCAGTTCAAACCCACGCGTATATTCTCGCGTGGTCTGCGTGATCGGGGTTCCCTATTTTACACAGATGACCCTGCCAGGTCATAGTTTGTGGTTTTCTCATTAATTCAGTCATGTTGTATCATTGGATAACTTATCAAATTCAACAAAATTTGCGCTACACAATGCAGTAGGATCTTGCCAATCATATGAAAGAGTCAAAATGACAATAGTGTTGAAGTTTAAAGAGATACTGCCCGAATTTATAAAATGCTAAATTTGTAAGTTGAGCCTTTATGTTTGATTTCTTTTATGCTAAAGCGGCATATCCGCGTGCAATAACAATATAAGGATCAAAATGGGCAATATTATTGCCAATCTTTCTTCCATCCATTATGCCAGAAGCACATGAAACCCATTTTGGGCCCCGATATTGTGCAATAATTATTGTACGTGGATGGACCGCTTAACATTTGTTGTACTCGACAGAATAAGCCGCAAGCTGAAAATGCAGGGGCACGGACAAGCACAATGGCCCGAACTTATAAAGGATGTCTACCTCTTAGACAAGTCTAACTCGCCACGACAAGTCTAAATCAGTCGTCTAGCTTAAACAAGTCATCGACCTTAAACAAGTCCAATTCAGACAGGAGAAAAAACACCTTTTATAAGTTCGGGCCATTTTGAGTGTTCGACCAACAATTAACTGAGCGGGCACTGGCATAGGCCTACACCGGACTAAGATTGCAGGCGAATCCCATCACACCGGTTGATGTGGTTAGTAGTGAGGTTTCGCAAATCTGATGAAACAGAAGTGCGAAATACGAAATTGGACTTCATTTACATGACGTAATGTATAAATTTCAGGAGATGGTTGGTACCACAGATTTTCGCCTGCTGCAAGAGCGAGCGTCTTGGCGTATGACGTTAGACCGATAGAGTTACGGTATATATTAAACTTTGAAATTTACCTCTCGTTTCCACTTCGTAGATACGAAGTGGAAATTAAAAAATTCTAGGTGTACCACAACTCTCTCGGTCTTACATGACACGCTAAAAGACGCACTGGGAGCAGGGACATTTGTGATAGCAAACATTCTCCAGAAATGCATTAGGTCCTGGAAATGAAGTTGAATTTCGTACTTCGTGTTTCGTCAGATTTGCCAAACCTCACTATCATCTTACCTTTTGAATTTCGAAATATCGGACCTTTGCTGTCAATGTATGAGCCACAAAGCCTGTGCAGTCTTTATCAGCCGTTCCAGCATACATCATGCACGTACCAGTGTAGCAAAATGATGTGCATTTGGGATTATTAGCGCATTTGGGTGCACATTCCAGGACAGAATTGACAGAGAGTGCCTTTATTGGTGCTTTTGATTTCGGTATCAAACCGTTGCATTGACCAGGTCGGGTCATCGTCCAAACGAGTCCTCTTGCAGATGAAAAAATGACTAAGAACCAACTACATTGAGACTTCAACTTCGACATCGCGGTTGTTCGAACGAATGTGTCTGATGCAGGTGATCGGCAGGGGTCCGCACAAAATGATAACTACACGTTTCCATCAAATTCAAAATAAATAAAGTTGTTACGCAGTCCAAGCCGGTGTACCAGCAGAAAAGATCCTAGCTGATGGTGTCGTGGGACACTATTTCCTAGACATAAAAGTCTACCCACCCTGCACAGAAAGATAAAACGATCTCATCTCGAGATAAAATGAATCTCCAACTCTTGTCCCTAAAATGACATAACTGGGTCCCCACTTGAGATAACATTGTCTCCAACTGGTTAAAATGATTCTCAGCTATTTCCACCGCATTGTCTGTTGTCTCGATTCAAATTAACAAGTGATGTCTCCATATTAAAAAAAAACGTTTCACACCCAGTGGGTTTCGAACCCAGGACCCTCTGATCGCAAGTCCGACAACGACCACACAACCGAGCTCCTCATATGAGCAGATTTTGGTTCCCCTGGGTTTGTTTCCAATTTTCTCCAGCTGATGCCCTGTCCCATCGACTGGAGAACTGAGAAAACTCAACATGAGTAGATTTTGTCTCCACTTCAGAATGAGACTCCAGTTGCAGTTATCTCCAGTCGATGCAAGAGGGCTCCAGCCATAGAAAACTGGTACTCATTCTCGGTTCGAGTAGCAAAGGAAACTCATTTCAGGGACAAAATAGCAGGCTGGAGACTCATTTTATCTCGAGATGAGATCGATTTTTTTTTCTGTGTGCTCCACCCAGGACTAGGAATGAACGCCTGGCAGACATTGATTTCTTGTTTCTATTGTCCCCTGTCCAGGGATTGAAGTCCTACCCGGATTATGATCACTTGGGCGTGGAAGTCGGGTAAGGAAATTTTCAATTTGCTCCATGTTTTCAATTCCAGCTCATTCCAAAGTTGTCGTTCCATCTCTTAATTGAAGAGTTTTGACTTAAAAAGTGTTCGCAGATCTGCGATCGGACACCATATTGTTTTTGGTCCTGGGGTCCGCCTGTTTCTGTATCTGTTTCCCGTTTCGTCTGTTACAAATCGGTTGAAATCATAGTAGCGTTCCGGAAACCATTTGCCAAACTTTCAAGTGACATACAGCTCTGGAAAACACTGTTAGACCACCTCTGGTTGATGCACTCATTTTCCATTAGGTCCCACAAACTCTCCAACCATTCTGTACATGTACATGTATGTACTGATTTATTCTGTTGGTTAATTTGCTCAAAGTTCACCAAGACGATATCAAGTGTAGACATTGACTTCCCATAAAGAAAAAGCAATGGAGCTGTGAGAAGGATATTTTCAAAAGTTCAGACGAAAAGAAAGGACATGAAGTGCACACATTTACTGTGTAGACAGCTGTCCACTTCACATCGCTTCTAATCAAGCCTAAATTCTTCGAGCAGCATTTTATAGTATCATACGGACTTTATGCTTATAATTACGACTGAAGTCCTGTTTTTACAAGATAATAAATATACTTTAACATAAAAGGGCGAATAAACTCTTTGTTGGACCTATTGGGAAATGAGAGAAAATGATAGAGATGGACTAATATGTTTTTCCAGAGCTGTATAATTTTATGATTAGGCCACATAAAAAAAATGGTGATCGTCCTTTTCTCGGAGAGGAGGTGGGTAGGGGGGAGGTTCTGTTTTTTTTTTAATTTTTTACAGTGAATTGTCATGAAGAATGAGTCAATGGTAACAAACAAATGCCTTGAAATCGCGTCCTTTGTATCCCAGGTGTGATCCGAACTGAACAACAACAATCGTCTTCGACTCGGAAGCTTTCGGCAACCTTCGGGCAGCCATTGAATTTGGCACGAATCGTTCTCCGACGTTCAGATTGTGAACAACAAGTGATGTCAATGGTCAAAATATACGTAAGAGGGGGCAATTCGAACGTTTTCGGGGTTAAAATAGAAAAATAAAGTTATCTTTGATGAAAAAAAAAATTTTGAAAAAAAATTTTTGAATTTTTTTTTTCAAAAAAGGGAGTCGGGGCCGTTTTCGCGGGTCGGGCGGGGACGAGCACCAGCTTTCTTTTTTTATGTGGCCTTATAATGAACTCGGAATGAATATTTTTCTGATGCTATTAGTGCCAATCACATTGGAATTTGACGGCGAGTGTGGATTGTAGACGAAGTTTGAATTATCCTCTATATTGAAATTGGCCTCTATATTGAACTTATCCTCTATATGGAAATATCTTGTAAATTTCGACAATATTCAAATTATTTCAATGAATCATATCGATTCACAATCTAACTGGTGGCGTTTTGTCCATAAGGCTTCCTTTACATGGAAGTATGCTGTATACGAACACGCCGATTTACAATGGTTTCACGGTGGTGAATCCTCGGAATGCCTTTGTTAACCGGCGTTTTCGTATACCGAATACTTCTATGTAAGGGAAGCCTAAGGCTTCCTTTACATAGAAGTATACGGTATACGAAATCGCCGGTTAACAATGGGTTCACCGTCGTGAATCCTCGGGAAGCCATTGTTAACCGGCGATTTCGTATACCGTATACTTCTATGTAATGGAAGCCTTAGGCTTCCTCTACATAGAAGTTAGTATACGGTATACGAAAACGCCGGTTCACAAGGCTTCCCGAGGATTCACGACCGTGAAGCCATTGTTAACTGGCGTTTTCGTATACCGTATACTTCTATGTAAAGGAAGCCTAACGCCGGGTTTACATAGAGGTATACGCTATACGGACACGCGGGCGAACAATGGCCTAACAAAGGGCTCATGACCATAAAACCCTTGTTCGCCCGCGTGTCCGTATACCGTATATCTGTATGTAAACTCGGCCTTAGGCCCCTATTACATAGAAGTATACGGTATACGAAGCGCCGGTTAACAATGGCTTCACGGTCGGGAATCCATTTGAAGCCTTTGTTAACCGGCGTTTTCGTATACCGTATACTTCTATGTACAGGAAGCCTTACTGCTGCCTATTCTTGATACTACCTCAATATCAGCAAGAACATGTACACCGTGGACTAGAGATAGAATTTCGAAAATGAACTCGTGGCAATGACAGAGAACCGAATCGGGAGTTTTAGGCCCCTTTTCTTTCTGGACTGTCCTATTCACTCATACCAACGCTCTGCATGTAGGTCCTTGAAGTACATTGAACCCCTTGCAGCTACAATATGCCACGGCTTAACCCACCTGCCATGGAGGATTTCCTTTATGGCCTAGTGGTTGGTGCGTTGGCTTCCGAGCTAGAAATTAAGGCTACGGGTATATAACCGAACGCGATTACGCGTGCGACAGGGCAACGCATGCGATAAAAGCGGGTGATCCACTGTTGCAATTTCGGCTTGAGACGGGGGTTGCGTTCCGTTGCGGTACCTTTATGGCAATCGGAAGTCCTTATAAGGTAATCGCAAGGGAACGCAACGCCGTCTCAAGCCAAAATCGCAACAGTGGATCACCCGCTTTATGCTTTGAGAGTCTTTTTGTTTGCGTGCAGTGCGGCGAAAAAATAAAGGCCACTTTCCACTAGAGCGATTGTGTGGCGAGCGGTGCGTTTTTCACAGAGGGGTTTGGATAATCCTTCGATGGTTTAACAATACATGGCCCGTTGATTATTCCACTGCCTGTGAAAACCGCACCGCTCGCCGCAAAATCGCCCTAGTGGAACAGGGGCAAGTGCGGCAAATCTCGATGCGGCGGGGGTGTTTTTAAATTCGACTAACCCGGATAAATGACGAGTCGACAGCGTTGGGTCAGTCAACTTTAAAAACACCCCTACCGCATCAAGATATGCCGCACATGCGCGCCTGGATTTAACAAAGCCTTCGCCACGCGCGTTAACGGATCGCGTTCGGCATACCCGTAGCCTAAAGGCGGTGACAGACTGGCGCGTAAGCAGCGCGCCGGGAAGCGTCTAACCAATCAGGGAGGCGGTAACACGGACCGAAACACCTACCGAAGAATCTGATTGGCGGAACGCCTTTAGGACGCGCAGCGTACGCGCCAGTCTGTCACCGGCTTCAAGGCCCTGTCACACTTCTGCGTATCCTAATTCCTTATGACATGTATGAGTTGCGCATTGACATTTTTTTCATACGCAGTCGTACGCACACGCACTTCATATGCATCTCAATCGTTTTGTGTAAGTTTCATGTTCCGTACATAAAACTATGTCTTACACAAAACGATTGAGATGCGCAAACGAATGAGGTGTGCATTGTGCGTAGGCCTACGACTGCGTATGAAAAAAATGTCAATGCGCAACTCATAAGGAACAAGATGACATTGTAAATGTCGTATGGTTCCCGATGTACAGGTGCTTCTACCGGTACATGTACGATACATTGATAAAGATCAAGATACGTTGATAGAGATCAGATACATTGGTGGAGATCAGGGTACATTGACAGAGATCAACATACACTGACTGATTACGATGAGGCCCATAGAACTTGATCTCTTGCCAATAACTCATCCCATAATTGACCTTGACCTTGATATCTGATCATCAAGGTCATTGCGTAGTCAAATTGGGCATTCTCAATAACCTAAGTATCATGTCTGATATCTTGACTCTACCTCTGAAGTGCTTTTCAGAATGTCCAGTCATTTTTGCACTCATTTTACCTTGCAATGGAACCTGACCACAAACCACAAATTGGGCAATAACGTGTGTATGTCAGTTCACGGTTGACCGACTTTTAATAGGACCTTGTTCAGGTCTATACTCTATTCAAGATAGTCATGCAATCATGCACACGTAATTGGCCCATGTGTGGTTTGTGGTTAGGTTCCATTGCAAGGTAAACTGAGTGCAAAAATGAC
>NMRB01000786.1:0-15524 GCA_002633025.1 Notospermus geniculatus | reverse complement strand
CACACAACCCGACATGGAGGTAGGCAACAAATCGATCCAATCAAGTCAATTTTTCACAATATGTGGTGTAGACTCAAGTACAGCATGGCCTCGTATGAAACCAGTGCCAAACCTGGGGACAAACAAGCTGCCCTGGCCTTTAACAGCTTCCTGAAAGAACATGTGCAGGCACATGCTGCCAGAATTATCCAAAGGTCATATCGACAGTTTAAGGGTAAAAAGAATGACCCCTGCAGTGTGTTGCCTGATGCTCCCAATTCTGAAGGCATATTCCATGGTAAGACATTTGTCATGACTGGGACTGTCCCTAAATTGCTTTGCCTTGCTGGCAAAAAAAGTACTCAAGATGTTTTAAGGGAAGTGATAGAACGACATGGGGGGAAGGTAGTGTCTTCTCTTGACAAGAAAGCAAAGTCTGCTAAAAAATTCACTCTGCTTTGCAACAAGAAAACAACTGCAAAGGTCATTTCAACTTCAAGGGATCTTGCAGTTGCAGTTCGTGAGGGTTATCCCTGCCTTTCCTATGAGTTTATTGATGCTTGTTTGAATGGTGGGGACAATTTAGACGAAGCCGGATTCAAAATAGACACTTCAGCTGTTAAGGTCCGTCGCAGAAAATTATCTCTGGAGAGGAAACACTTCTTTCATTGTAAACGAATGATTTCTTTCATTAAGAAAAAGCGATTTGTGAAGGAAAGGACCCCAAAAAAGAAGTGTTTCCCATTGAACCATGCTCAATATTACATTCAACAACAGAGAAAACAGCTTCAAAAACCTCGGACTGTTGCAGAGTGCAGAGAACAGACTAGAAAACTGAGCATTCAATGGAATGGCTTGCCAACTCCTGAGAAAGATGGATATAGATTGGAATATTTGGAGATGAAGAAGCAGTATTGAGTTCATTGATTAGCAATTTCATTATCATTCGAACAGTTACGTCAGTTAATAGACAATATCACTCCAAAAGAGCGCAGCACCTTAGGGAGCCAGCGTCATGACGTCCCGCACGTCATTTCATGATGTCTTGAGGTGAGACGAAAAAAAATCAGATTGTGTCACGACATCCTGATCGCTGAAACAACCGGATTTTTTTTCGAGTCGCGTCCAGGCGACCGTTCAGAATGACGTGCGGGACGTCATGACGGTGACACCCGTAAGGTGCTGCGCTCTTTTGGGGTGATAGAGTCTATTGAAAGTGTCCTGGAATATTGAAAATAATTGGACTGTCCATGACGCTGAATGATAGTCAGGGCTACTTCAGCTGTTTATGGGCCACCAATATTTTCAATAATTCCTCTCTTTGTGATCAGTAGTCAGTCATTTGGTGCGGTGAAAATAATTGGACTGTCCATGACGCTGAATGATAGTCAGGGCTACTTCAGCTGTTTATGGGCCACCAACATTTCACTAATTCCTTCGTCTTTTTGTATATAATTTGTGGCCATTATTTCTCTTGTGATCATAGAATTAAAACATTTATTTTGTATTTCTAGTCGCCAGCCACTCCTGAATTTAAGTGATTGGTCGCGCCATGAGACTCGGGGCTTCCACTGGAATATTTTTGCCAGCGGTCTGATACGATAAGACAGGTCTACAAATGTACTTCAGGCATTGCAGACATGGCAGCGCAATGAATGTTTTCATTATTTCTTTTGTGATATTAAACATGTTAAAAAGAGACTGTTGTCGTTTCTAGTCTCACTACACTGAATGGTTGTCTGTTTAGGTTCAGAGTCTGCCAGAGTTATACACAATATGTTCCTAGTCTGATGTCCTCTGAATCATGCAGCCTGTGTGGCAACACCAGTATCCCGGTAGTTATTTTTTCTGTCTGTTGCATGTTTTACGCATATTACATATGTACAGTTGTTTTTACACTACATGTACATGAATATTGCCATACATGTTACAAAATTCTTGTGATCATTACAAACTTATTTTTCTGTTGTTTGTAAAAAGTTTATTTCGTATTTCTTGTCGCCAGCCTTTCTTGATTGAAAACGATTCGTTTCCCATTAGGGGACTTGAATGATGAGCAGGGACTACAGCCTTACATGTACATGGCTACCAATGACGAATGTTTTCATTATTTTTTTAAAAATCATAATACCGGTACACAGTGTTATATTCATGCACCTACTTGATACTCAGATGTATTCTAGTCTAACTTCGCACTATGGTGTGTTCAGGTTCAGAGTCTGCCAGTGTTCCTAATCCTAGTTTTCTAGTCTGATCATCTCTGAATCAATCCAGCCTGTGTGGCAGCACCAGTATTCCGGTAGTTTACTGGTTAACACTGTATTTTTCTGCATTTACTTAGTACGCATAATACATGGAACAAGCAGTGCTTACATGGCATGAATATCCCAGTTCCATGGGTGGGGGTTACACGCTGAATATTGCCAACATCTATAGGCTATAGAACATGTCACATAGGGATTTCATTGTACTATCTTTTGTAAAATTTTATATTATGCAGTTGAGTTCTATGTAATTTTATATTTCTTGCTGTAGTTGTGTGGTATGGTTAAGATATCTTGCAATTGGTTTGTTTATTTTAAGGTAAATAACATTTTTTTCATGATAATTAAATGTCTGATCATGCAGCTTGACATTACGGAAGGAACACCTGCTGAGTGGTGCAGCCAGAGTTTTGGTACTTTTTTGGCAGGCTGCGATCAAATGAAACCCTTGGCATGCCACTTTGCAACCGTAGTGGGTTAGAACTTTAAATAATGGCATTGTAAATGAATAAAAAACAATTGTGTCCTTTTGGGTTTCAAAGTATTTCCAACTAAATACATACAATGTACCTGTAATGTACTTGGTTTTAGTGAGGTGGGTGTGGATGGGTGGGGCCCATCTCCTGTTTCCCTGGTATATTAGGTATTGTACCTGTATGTACCAGGGAAACAGTACATCTTAGACATGTTAGAAGGAAACTCTTTGCAAGGTGTCTTAATCTACCACCCTGATGAGGCCTAGGGGCCGAAACACCACAAAAAGTGCATTTTGATCTCTCTTTGTATTTAGCAGACATGCACATGCCCTGCAGCATTAAACAGTTAAGTGTTCAACGGTACATTATGGAAAAAAATTGATTGGACATCAAGAATATCAGGTTCTCTAATCAAAAATGCAATGAAGTTGAGATGTGACCTACAGTTTCTCTACTGTATACCTACTGTATTATGGCAAAACTTAGGTATCTAACGGTGTCATGATCACTGAAATGTATTTCTGCTTAGACAAAAGGCAGTTTGAGATCAGCAACTTATCACTGATCCTTATACGTATACGGATAGGTTTCTGTGCAATGAGGACAAATTTTGTGTACATTTCGATCCGTATACATGTAAGGATCCGTGATAAGTTGCTGATTTCAAACTCCCTTTTGTTCCACGAAACTGACTTGAACAGCGGTCTTCACTGAAACCTGGAGTATGATAAAATTACATCTCTTTTAGTGAAAACATTGAGAGGTCTGTACATGTACTACCTTTAAGGGATCATCTCGGCTTGTTTTGAGGCCACAAAGGTATCAGATTCAGAAGGGAATAATCCTTTGTATTGAACTTTTTATCGTTCATCTTTCATCCAGTCACCAAGTAGCTGATCATAATATCAGAAGATACTCTCTGGGGGGGGTCCAGAATTAACATGTGGCCACAGATAATTATGAGGTAACCCTTACTTGTGTGGTGTCGGTGGGGGACTCTTTGACGCCCTCACTATGCACATATATTATGCAGCTGAGTTGATTATTGTGCATCATCAGTCTTGAATGAAGTGAATTTGTTGAGTGGAAGCTGGACATTGGCCAGTGTTGGTGCAATTGCCAAAATTTTTGGTTGTATGTAAAGTGTCCTTGTGTACATTCCTTTGTGTGTAGCGGTATTCTATTTTAGATATTATTTTATTGTTCATAAATATCACCAGCAGATCTGCACAGTTATGACGCAGCCCAAAGTATTGGTCTTAGGTCATAGTTATGTACGGCGCTCAGAAACCTTTCTACAGAAAGGCGAGGCTTTAAAGCACAACACAAACTTCAAGGACAACATTGAAAACCTAGGATTGAGTTCTTGTAAAGTGCGCTTTTTAGGAATTGGTGGTTTGAGGATGGATCAGATGTGGAACCACCGTCGTATCTGGTATGTCCTCAAATCTTTTTGCCCTGACATTGTCATTTTGCAACTTGGTGGCAATGATCTATCTGCTAGGTCTCGTTGGCGCCTCGTTCCTGATGAGTTGGTCATAAAGATTCTTGATTATGCACAGCATTTAATTCACTCTTTTCAAGTGCGGCTTGTTAAGATTTGCGCCCTGTCGCCACGACTTAAATGTCCATTGGATTATAATAGCAATGTTTTTGTAACAAACAAAGCATTAAGGAACTGTTTGAGAAAATCCAGTAGAATAGAATTTCATCACCACAAGCATATTTGGCAAGAAGGGATCCATCACAAAGATGGCGTCCATTTCAATTCAAAAGGTAACTTCAAATTAATGTATAGTGTTCGTGGTGCAGTGATCAAGTGCTTGCAACGGCTTCCAGCACTTCCTTGACTTAAAGCCCCTGTCACACTGTGGCGACTACAGTAGCAAATCCTCATGCCTCATTACGACTGTTCAAGAAGATATGCAAATTGCCACGACTGGCTCCAAGAATGCAGTAGGAAAATGCAGTACGATGAAAAATAAATCACGCTTGGATCGCGAATGTTATGAACATTTCAAAACAGTCCCAGCACCTCTGAGACAGGCCAACAATACCGCTGAATGAGGGAGAATCCACCATGAGCCCAATACGAATTGCCATGATTTTTAAATCACTTTTTCTAGTTCGTGGGAATTCGGCACCCTCCTAAGTCGTCACAGTGTGACCTAGGCTTTAGATCACCACTTGCCAAAATTGTTGATTGTATTTTTAGTCACCTATAACCAACTACCCTTGAATTATATTAGTCCACGACAGGTGACTTCTTCGTATGCAGCTGTGCAGTCATTGATAATAATACCTTTATGAATTTTGTAGCGTATTTTATTTTTGTATGCAGCTGTGCAGTCATTGGTAATACCTTTATGAATTTTGTAGCTTATTTTATTTTCGTATGCAGCTGTGCAGTCATTGTATGAATTTTGTAGCTTATTTTATTTTGTATCTATGACTTGCAATTTTTAAAAAAATAATTTCATGCCTTGTCTTGTCACAGTAAAATTTATCGCCTTGAGAAAACTTGTTCTCGAGTGGAGCATTTTTGGCTCGCCTTAATCAGTGAATAGCTGACAAGGCCACTGATTATTTTGTACTTGTACGTCATGATAATCAAATGGAGGTCATTACGGGTATCTCAAAACCCTTCCCGGTGAATTTTTTAAATATTTTTGTGCCAATATTCATGTAAGAGGTTCCGGTAGGTTGGGTTTTGATATGGCACTCACTTTGTGTAAGGCTGCTGTTGATAATGAGGTTAAGATCACCTACGATAAACCCTAATGCTTCAACAGTTGCCATGTTTATTGATGTCACAGGTTATTGAAGTACTTCAGATTCGGTTGGAGATCAATAGAGTGTCACGTCGATGTACTGTTTGCTTATATTGTAGGTGATCTTAACCTCACAATGATTTGTATAATAAGGTCACCAGGTACAATGGTCTGTGATCAGTTAATGTGCCATCAGCAAGCCAATCACCAACTGGGCCTGTTTTTGTATCCTTTCATGACTTAGTATTTTCATATAACCTTTGAATATTTTATGTGAAACTACTTTGGTCAAGTCTTTCATCACAAACCCACATCATTTTATAACATGTATATTTTTATATGGACAAGTAACATTGTACTGAATAAATAT
This sequence comes from Notospermus geniculatus, assembly GCA_002633025.1. Lineage (NCBI taxonomy): Eukaryota > Metazoa > Nemertea > Pilidiophora > Heteronemertea > Lineidae > Notospermus > Notospermus geniculatus. The sequence continues at coordinate 9,664 of NMRB01000786.1, read as the reverse complement.
AATGTAAATAAAATATGAATATATTTTACGAAAAAATATTTGTTGATTTTCTGCTTTTCTCCGTCTCGTTGTAGAACAGGTGCCACTTGAATTGGGCAGCCCCTGTCCCACCCTTCAATGTCCGTTCCATTTTGTGGATAGTTGCAGGCATGGGTTCTTCTCCCGGGCCAAGAAAAAGTAGTCTCCCGGGGCAGCCGTAGTGCCGCACCTCTTTCAAATCGCTGCGCCACTAACGTCTGCCACAAATAGCCAGGAATGTCATGTTTCGCCGCCAGGTGCCACTACCCAAGTGGGAATATTTTCACTTCGCGAATGGCCAATCAGCGATCAGCTTACATCGGGTGTTCGGCACCTGTGTAACTGGGGAAAACAACAGCGTACAAATGCGATTGTGAAAAACGGAATGCATTTCTTGGTCACGTGGGCTGCTACAACGAATCAGGAAACGTCTTAAGGATTTGCCTGGATACGGTCCGATTCGATCTCTGATTCGTCAGTATCTTACAGCGCCATCTGGCAACCAAACCTGACTTTTGATGCCAAATGGTGCAGTCGTTGAAATGGCGGGAAACGGTATGAGACGACTGCATATGGAGTCTAAGAAAAAGACTCTATACAGGAAATACTGCTCTTTGGAGTTTTAAGGGCGGCGCACACGAGCAACAATTTTGACCGATTTGTCGGCCGACTTGGCTTCCGACCGCCAAAGCGACAAGATTTGGCGCTTCTGATTGGCTGATGTCTAGTCGCACCACCAGTCTCGTCGGCGGTCGCCCAGATTTAGTCGCTCGTGTGCGCCGCCCTTTAGCGTGCAGAATACAGTGCACAGAGATTGAAATTGATTTCTGTCCATGATTATAAGTGAGGAGTTGCAGCTTAAATATCAAATGTGACCCTCCACCACCAAACCAGTCGCACGTCGCTCAAAAGGTTAGCCGCAACAATGAACTAAGATTACACATTTAAGATTTCATAACAGACCGACAACATTGAAAGTGACCAACATTTCGGCCCGGTTGCAGCAGTAATACTTGAGGTCGACTTTGTCCTCAAGCGAACCGCGAAGTCGTTCTCAACCTCAAATTTTAATGGCAAATCATATTAGGCTATGGATACAACGAATGCGATGCGTACATTCGCGCAGCAAAGGCTTTGTTATTTTCCACCGCCATGCACGCAAACAAAGGCTTTCAAAGCATAAATCACGCGCGTTGCCCTGTTGCACGCGAATTCACGTTAAGTGTAACCGTAGCCTTACTTTAGTTTAGGTCAACCTCAAACTTAACTTTGGGCATAGCTGATGCAACCCGTCCTTGGTCTCAACCTGCCAAGAGTGACGACGACTCAGTTTATAGTGGTGGAGGGTCACAAATATGAATCCGTTGCCCTCAATGACTGAAATACGAACTCTTATTGGATGACTAAATTCTGCCAGTGAGCTAAGACATTCCATACCCGGTAATAACTAAGCCACACAATATGCACCGCTACTCACGCCCAGTTCGGCCGAAATATAGTGCAACCTCATTTACAGGCATGCATAGTGTATAGAACCATAGAACCACATATTACCTGTTACCGGTATAGCAGTATCCTGCATTGAGGTTTTGGGAATCCCCAACGCTGTGCATAGTCTTGCGCAGCCAGCCATTTCGTTCCACAGTATTGCTATGGGATCTCCATGCAGATTTGAAACAGCGACTGGGTGACCGAGATTATGCTTGCCGATTATGACCCATCTGTTTATACTATGCGGCTTTAAAGGAGCACGGTATTGCCACTTTTTCTCGACAGCCGGCGCCACCGCACCACTCTCCAATCCGAGGGACTAACTACGTTTCGTTGAATGGCCCCATTTACTGCGTACATTTTACTGCCAGCGCTAGGTGGCTCCCTCTACGTCGGCAGTCAAATAACGCATTTCAGATCCAATTCCGTGCTCCTTTAAATTTCCAATGTGACAAAAAGGCTTGGTGGAGTTGCTTTGCTTCATCATTCTGACAAGGTGTGTTTGTCTCAGAAAATAAATTTTGTCTTCTGCTCCCAATTTTTTGGAGGGTCAGTGAATGTCAAGTAGGCGATGCAATCAGACCATCATTTGGTGGCACCGATGGAATAATGCCCCACATCATATTTAATATTTTGAAAACATTTATGGATAATCTGAATTGCACGAATCATCAGTTTAGTAATTTATTTAATTTAAGTTATTGATAAAATTTATAAATTAATTAGTCATATTATATTTAGTATCATCACCATTAAATTCTGAAAATTAAGAAATATAGCTTTCCTAATTTGATAAATATTTTTAGTTTAAAAAACAAAATTTAAAAAAAAATTGACACTGTAGTACACACAATAAAGTAGCATTGCAAAAACTAAAATATTATTTTGTTGGTTTCAAGTCATGGCAGTGACAAGTTTTCTTTTTTTTTAATATTTTCCTCAGTTATATTTAATATCTTGAAAATATTTATGGATAATATGAATTACCGGTATCAGTTTAGTAATTAATTTAATTTAAATTATTAATAAAATTTATAAATTACCGGTATACATACGCGTATTATATTTAGTATCATCACCATTAAATTCTGAAAATTCAAAAATATAGCTTTCCTAATTTGATAAACATATTAAGTTTTTAAAATATTTTTTTATTTTAAGAATTTTTGGAACGAGTTTAGAATCCCCGATCAGTGTCCAAAAAAAGGTCATCGATTGACGGAATAAGCCACATTGTACAATAGCATAGGATAGCACTTTAACCGAATTTTTTTGTCACACACACGCTATAAAGTAGCTTTGCAGAAACAAAAATATTAATTTGTTGCTTTCCATTTTTGACACACGGTCAAACTACGGGCACCTTTCCAGCCTTCAGGCACATTTTTTAGCTAGTAGGCTACCTCTTTTCCTTTTTGCACCTTTTTACCCATACTTACACAGTAGGCCCCCCTACCTTTTTGACTTGTACCGGTACCGTGCCTTTTTACATACGGTTACATACGGTAGGCCTACCAGTACATTGGTTGAAGGCATGATGCATAAACATGGTATTAAACATGATATTAAAAAGTGAAGTCATCATTTTGTTTAATTTTTTCCAGGTCTTTTTGATGAAACTGTCATCACAATCATTCTCTGAGAAGCTGAGAAGGGTCCTTTTAATACTGGTAATTTAGGTTAAACCCATTCAGTCTACACCAAAGACGTAGGCCCCCTACACCCATGAGTTTACCAACACCAGGCTACCTCAAATATAGAGGTACTACTTTACATGTATTTACTGCTATAAGGACTGGTACACCTGTACTAAGAGCGTTGCACAATGCACAGCTGTTTTGACCAGCATAGGGAGGGTGCTCAAGAATATAACAGCACTAACTTCTTAGGATTAGGCTCACGCTTGAGTGATCTTTGTTTGAGTAGTTGATAGCTGGGGATTGTATTTCCACAAGTTCAGCTCAAAGGGCAAGATTCCCTGATGTGAAGGTATTCGAGGGCCAGAATGGGGTATTATGTGGTTAAGTTTGATTAAATTGTGTGATCCGTGAAGCAGACACAAAACGGCTATGACAGGTGTTGATTTCAAGATAAGCATTCTTTAGTACTCTTATTATGCCTAGTGTTCTTGTTTGTCACAATGTGTGCACTGAGCTTACATTTCAGTACCAACCACACTCCACGAACTTTCTTCACAGTTCAGCAGTTCCAAAGAAGTACCTATGTTGACACATAATCGGGTATTACCCACCCCCATTCTGGCCCTCAAATACCTTCAAAACCAGGGCCTACAGAAGTTCTGTGCACCACCAATAACAGGTGATTTTACTGTATATTGCATGTTCGCTAAAAAATTACAAAAAAATGTAAACGCTTACAGATTAGGGCTCTCCAACGCTTGAATAATAATCAACAGAGTAAAAATCTTTGCGAGATTGCTTACATTACCCAAATGTACCGGTACCTTACTCAAGTAGAAATGATATCTTCTCTCGTGGTACTTTACAATAAACGGGGCAATTCTCCGGTAACGGAATTACAAATCAGAGCAACATTTAGTCATATTTTTAGCTCCCACCCTTATCTGGCAAACATGACGCATACGAAATCAGTCCTATCCTGGGCACATCAGTCCAAATTATATTTGAACACGTCCAAACCCTGTCTACAATTCAAGCGGAAGGAGCAGTGATGCCCACTTTTCAGGCTTTTGTCGGTAACGGAATTAATCAGAGAGACAGTGAAAAACAGTCACTAAGCAGCAGGGGGGGTGAACAGACCATCTCAATAGAGCCAAGAAGCCTCCCAGCCCCGGAGGGCGGCCCACCCCCTAGGCCAGCCTAGGGGCTGCCAGAAAGCCTCCCAGGACAGTCCGAGCACACCCCCTCTGAGCCCACTCCCGAGCCCCACAGAGCCTCCCAGCGCCCCGCGATTTCCATTTAGACATAAGGCAGACCCCTGGCATACACCGTGGATGTACCATGTGCTGCTTCAAAGGTAAACGCGACCTCCCTGATGCCCCGTTTGACTGGCCCGCTGAGGGCGGCATCGACGTCTCAGATGACTTCCCTGATGACGACGACATCCCGTACAATGACGAGATGGACGCCTATACCGGGTCAGTCGCCGGGGAAGAGCTAGACACCCAGGATGAGGACGAGACCCTCGGCGACGAGGATGAGGACGACCTCCCCGGCGACGCAGACATCAGGGGCGGGACCATCGCCAACGTGCGCGATGACCCCCACGGCTTTGCCGACACCATCGCCAACATGCGCGATGACCTCCCCGCCATCGCCACCGCCTTCGATAGCATACGCAATGACCCCCTCGCCGTCGCCGTCGCCATTGCCAGCATACGCGACGACCCTCCCGCCATCACCGCCNTACGCAATGACCCCCTCGCCGTCGCCATCGCCGTTGCCAGCATACGCGACGACCCCCCCGCCATCACCGCCGCCTTCGATGCCATGTGTGAATACCTCCCCCTCCCCGACCCCCTCGGTCGCCTCCGCTGGTATATGCGATGACACCGACCCCCTCGTCGTCGCCATCGCCAACATGCGCCACCAGCGCCAAATGCGCGCAAGCGCCGAGGCTTAGACTGAAAGTAGTTCCATATTAAAAAAACGGATTTTTCTGGCTATTGTGTAACTAGCGTAGCAAGATATGGGCTTCCCCGAGAGACCTGCGAGGCGGGCCGCCCCCCTGAGCCCCCTCCATCGCCCCATAGGGCCTCCCAGCGCCCCGTGATTTCCATTTAGACATAAGGCAGACCCCTGGCATACACCGTGGATGTACCATGTCCTCTTTGGTATGCGATGCATTCCTGGGATTCCTGGGTTGCATGATCGACCCACGTAGTCCGTGTGTATCTAATTGGGCCATGGCCCAGATATTGATTGATGTGCTCACCATTATATTGGCCCACATTGCTCAACGAGGAAATCTGTTCCATTTTTACATGGCGAGCGAGATGATTCAGCACCTATCTGCATTGACCTGAATTCCTGAGTAGCATAGAATCTACCAGAAAATTGCCATGTGCTTTTAAGACATGATCACACCAAGTTAGAGGATACTAGGTCAAATAGCCACGAACGTGCCACCAAATGAGAAAATTTGGTAGCCTACTTTGACCTGTGACTTCTGTGACCTTGAAAAGTAGGTCAGATGAACCCCCCACCCCCCTTACATATGTTATGTATCCTCATTAGATAAACCTATGATAAAAATGATCCAGTCATTAGTTCAGGAGTTATTGCACTTTTTTTTGTTATTGGTTTTAGACACCTGGTGGCCAAGTCAAGAATTGAATCGGACGGAAACTTGGCGTCATAGGTCATATGACCTAATGGCATTATTGTACCAAGTTTCAGATCAATAGCCCCAGCGGTTACAAAACGTGCCCTGCTAACGGACGACGACGACAGACGCTGCACCATCGCAAGAAGCAGCAGGGGGGGCGAGTCTCAATGGTTTCTACGGCCGTGGAGGCCCCCAGCCCCGGAGGGCGGCCCACCCCCTAGGCCGGCCTAGGGGCTGCCAGAAAGCCTCCCAGGACAGTCTGAGCACATCCCCTCTGAGCCCACTCCACTGCCCCATAGGGCCTCCCAGCGCCCCGCGATTTCCATTTAGACAGATACTCTCGTCTGCTATAACCTGTCCGACATGACACAAGAGCCCCCCCCCCACCGCCCCGTAGGGCCTCCCAGCCCCCCGCAATTTCCATTTAGACTGATACTCTCGTAGTGTATACCTGTCCGACATGACACATGCGGCAAGGGCCAGACTACTTAGAGATGAGTTCGAAGCCGCCACAGGCGTTCGACCTAAATATCCCCGGTCCCAAGATGCCCTTCAGGGCCTCCGCGAGACACTCGACCGCTACAATGCTGCCATGGTCAACCTCAAGGCCAACGACGCCCGGAGACAGGCCGAGAAAGATGTGGCCGACGAGTTTGCTCGTCTGGGCAACCTCCCAGTAGATGACTTCGACCTCGACACACCAACGAGCGCTGGCAAGCTTGAAGGGGAAGCAGGCCGGCTCTTGCGGCGAGCCAAGGCCCAACATCGACGAGAGGGTGCTACCCACGTCTTCAGCTCCTGGAGGCAGGAGACTCCCGACCCTTACGAACTCGGCGACGTCGCCGTGGACGACAACGTCCGCGTCCTCGGTGGCAATATCGTCAGCGACTACACCCTGACCACAAAAAGGGCCAAAGAGGTCCTCAAGAGACTCGAAGGAGAGTGCCTCGTCAAAGTAAAATTTCTCCGCGAGCAGGCCCCAGCTGTGTGGGTCCACGAAGACGGCTTCGCTCCCCTGAAACAGGGCCGAACCCGGGGCGGCAACGTTCTTGAGGTAACCCCAGAAACACTGCCCGGCGCTCTGGAGGGAATTGATCGACTTTACTACCAGAACGCCTACCCGGTCACTGCGGTCATTTATGGGCTGTATCCTGTCCGGGAACCGGACCCCGCAAACTTAGCCCCACTGAGCGATGGTGACCTCAACTGCGTCGCCCAGCGAGTGCTTGAGCACTTCGAAGGCGCCCTGAGAGGCCAGGGCCTAACCCCTACAAGGCGCCAGAAAATACAGGCGTGGGAGGCGCGAGTCCATGAAACGGGTGCCACGGTCAATGACGTCGCGGAGCACGAGAAGATCCTGAAGCGTGCGATCATCCTGAAGGACATAGCTGGCGAGGACATCCACAGCAGCGGCAAATTCCTGAGTAGAGGAGGGAAGGTAGAGCTCATCATCCACAACGGCCATGCCTGGGGGAAGAACCTCCAGTTCCCTCAAGCCCGCGAGGTTCGCATATACGAGGGTGACGTCTGGAACGCCATAAAGCAGGCCACCCTGAATGAGCCCAAGGCCGTTTGGGTCTTGGGGGGAGGGCAAGACAGGCGCCTCACGGTTGAGCAGTTTGTCCTCGAGGACGGGCGCACCTACCGAACCCAGGAAACCCACGACGCCTTGCTGAAAGCCTGCCGTGCCCTTGCCCCAGAAGACCCCGAGGCCCTGGCCCAGAAGGTCTTCGGAGAGAACCATGCCGCGAGTGTCGTGACACGCGAGCGCAACAACTGGAAGCCCACGCCTGTTAATTTCCTCGACATGGCACAGGACAGCTGTGTGGAGCATGGCCACGGGGGGCTCTGGAACGCCCTCGACTACAACGTCAGCAAAGTCGTGTCCATAGACATGAAGGCCTGTTACCCGCGAGCTTCCAAGGACACGGAGAGGCCGCACCGTGGTTCCAGCGCTTCGGCCACCCCCGTCACCGAATGACCCGCGTCGCCGTCAACGGCCCACTGCCCGAGGACATCGGCACCGGGTTCGCCCAGATTCGCAGCTGGCAGTTCGCCGACGGCCTCCACCCCGTCGTAGCGGCCTGGTTCGGCTCCCACTTTCGGGAAAAGGAATGGGCACCAACGGTCTTGCTCGCCTACATGGTGGAGACGGGCCTCCTGACGAGGCTCGAGGCTGCCGAGGCCATCGTCGCTTTCGAGAAGCAGACCGAGATCTGGCTGCCAGACAATCGGGATCAGGCGTGCGCCATAATCGGCAAATTCACCCAGGGCGCCAAGGCTGACAGCAGGCGGTTAACCCGTCGGCTCGTCACTGACCAGGGCGAACTTGACTTCCTCGTCCGTGACACGCGCCAGTCAGGGACCCTAGTTGGCGCTCCCGAACGGTGCCCCGCTGGCTGGATCCTCACGTACTAGGATGGCAGTCAGCCCCAGTTTGCCCACCTCCGGACCTCGATGCTGGCCTACGCCCACATCAACCTCCTAGCCATGCTTCGGCGCTTCACCCCCGAGGAGGCTGTCCGGGTTGCCACCGACAGCATCTACCTCCCGAAAACTGCACTGCACAAGCTCAAGGGTGTGGAAGCATACGTGGCCCCCAAGGCCTGTGACTGCGGCGATGAGTGGTGCATCTCATGTCTCAACGGGCAAGAGTGTCTTCCACCAGTTGCTCCGGCACAGTGGCGAGACAAGGGAGAGACCATCTACTCCGCCCAGGAACACGCAGCCTACAAGCCCAAGCCCAAACACTGGGGAGTCTCCAACAACATCCCGGACAGCACGGCACCCTCTCACGCTGACCCGCTCACCAGGCACGCTCTGAGCTACCTCAACAGCCCTGGCGGCAGTGGCAAAACCAAGCGGACCATCGAGGTCTTCAGAGGCAGAGACCCCGTCGTATTCACGCTGACGCACAGGCTAGCCAAGGAGATGAAGAGGCGAGGGGTGAAGGCACAGACCTATCACAGCTTCTTCCGGTGGTCGGGGCAAACTGAGTGGACGCCGGAGCGGATGGGCCAGAAATATATCCCACGCGTGATCATCTGGGACGAGGTCTGTACGGTCCCCAGGCCTGTGCTCGAGACTTTCCTCGACTATCTCGACCAGCGGGGAGTGCAGGTCGTGTGTTGCGGCGACCAGGGACAGCCGCCGCCCATAGCTGGCGAGTCCCCGCACAACTGGTTGCGGGAGCGGGTCGACTACTGCGAAGAGATAGAGGTTGACTACAGGAGCAAGTGCGACAAGCTGAAGGCCCTCAAAAGGGCTATCCGACTCCAGCCTGACAAGGTCCAGTGCCGCGAGATGCGCAAGGCCATCCCCAAGTGCCAGGGCTGGCACGGCTTCGTCGAAGAGTGGCACCCTCGCGACCTTATCCTTGTGTCACGTAAGGCCCCGCGTGACAGAGCCCAAAAGCTCCTATTCGGGCGGCACAAGGAAGCCTTCCCCAACGAACCCGTCCCGCTCCTCTACCGTCCGAGGGACACCCGTCGGCAGAACATCATGGTCACTATCCCTGGACCCCTAGCCCTCGATGGCAGGCCAGACCAAATGGAGCTCGTCCTCAACGACGTCGTTGAGGTCTCGGTCCAAACCACGCAGGAGGTTCTGGATGGTAAGTGGGGCCTTGACTGGGCTCTTGGGTACGCGATGACGGTCCACTCGAGTCAGGGCCTCACGATCGAGGACCCCCGGAAGGTCTGGGTTGTCGACAACTACCTCCAGTGGTCGAACCTCAGTTACCTAGCTGTCTCACGAGTCCGGTACCTCAACCAGCTTGCCCGGTGCTGCCCCCCGCCAGACGCCGACGGCCCGCCCCCACCGCCGTACAACGAGGCCACGGCCCGCA
>NMRB01000785.1:250085-278562 GCA_002633025.1 Notospermus geniculatus | reverse complement strand
TTGATGGTTCGTCCGTAACATCGTAACAAAATGCGATTTTCGGTGGAATTCCGTACTAAATACGGAAATCCGTAACGGGTTGGCAGGTCTGTGCTTTACCCTTAAAAATTGTTGCCAAGGTGAGAAACCCTTGAGGGGGGGGGTACAAGATACGAATTGATACTTGCATAAAACAAGCCCAGTAATAATTTGATATTTTATCAGCTAGAATTAATTATGGTAATTTACACCTAGTAAAATTGACATACCGGTATATCTCTGCCTGTGGTAGTGATAGACAGGATATCACCCATACTTTAGGTTATTGAGGATGCACATTTCGATTATGCAATGACCTTGATAGTCAGAGGTCAAGGTCAAGGTCAAACATGAAAATTTGTAATTCCTCTGCGTGTGGTATAGATAGAGACATGATATCCCCATACGTAGGTTTAGGATGCCCATTTCGATTATGTAATGACGTTGATGATCAGAGGTCAAAGTCAAGGTCATACTTTGATAATTTGATATATATCTCTGCCTATGGCAGAGGTGGAAGCATGATATCACCCACTCATATTAGGTTACTGAGGATGCCCATTTTGATTATGACCTTGATGATCAGAGGTCAAGGTCAAGGTCAAACCTGATGATTTGATTTGAGCCTGTTATGCCTGTAAGGTCCTCTTAAACAAGCGGGAACCATAAGACATTTACAATGTCATCTTGTTTTGACAAGGCGATCGATCTATCCCATTATACCGTGCATTCCGCGGGCAGATGTACACTGTAGAAAGTCGTGTCATCACAGGACTGCCCATCCCGCAGGTGACGTCATCATGTCGCTGACATTTGGTAATGTGTTTTCAACAAAACTTCTCAGTGACTCCAATCACTGAGAGAAGGTCCCGCTAGGGACTAGCGGGCCGTTCACTAGCGTAGTTTCTATGCGCCCCTTCCCGAAATTTTCATTCCATCTTGTAGCCCAGGTCATGTACCTGGGGGTAGGTTACATTTCCGGGTCTGTAGCTCTTGCAGGAACAAAGTTATAGGTGTGACAGACTGAACAGACACCACGACCAAACACAATATGGTTTCCGATCTTGAGATCGGGAAACCATAATAACCTACGGTCGTAACACATGCCCTGGGTTGAGTGTAATAATTTTACAGTGTAGCTTCAGCGCAGTGTGTCCCTTATGTACGTCAATTTCCCTGTGTAGTGGAAGCATAGGAACCAAAATCGAGCCATATATGGTCAAGGAGACGAGGTTGATTGCCACTCACTCGCCAATCGCCGATCACCACCTTTTGTCACAACCCCTGCTGGATTTACTACTAGTATACTTTATCTCTTGCTCAGTATTATGAGACAAAACTAATCTCCTGCATATACACACCTTTTCAATGCTTGGAATATGGCGCAGAAGTCTTCCATTTTTTCAAGTTCGCCTTGACCAAATTCAATCATCAGTTGCTTGAAATCGTTCACTTGTTCCTTGGTGAGTTTATTCTTCAAACCGATCACCATCAACCTCTCAGAGTGATTTGCCTCTGGACAAATAGAATCTGACATCGTCGGTTCTTTCTGTGAATGCTGTATGTCGTGCGGATGGTCGTTCACATCCTCGGTCCCAATACACACATACTCTGCAAATGAGAAGAAAGTCGATTAGAAAACTCAGCATTTCGAAAATACTCTTGTCTCCATGATGTAAAGCCTCTTCGTTACTCTAAATTCCCACTAATACCTGTCCCATTCCTGAACTAGGGAAAAATGACTAAATCATTGAAGATAACGGGTGGGGGTATGGTCAGAAACAGTAAAGTCCTGTCCACTTACTTGTCCCACTCCCGAGCCTGGCAAAGAATGACAGCGAAACGGTATCTTCAACTTAGGATTTGGTCATCCGCCCCCCGAAGTTCAGGAATGGGACAGGTAAATGGGAATTTAGAGTAATGGTTCAAGGCCGCCTCCAAGTATTATGCACTGAGAAGGGAACAACACACTAATTGGCCGGATATTCTACTTGGCCAAGTGCTCTTCCTCATTAAGTAGTAAAGAGAACAACTGTGGAAAATTCTAGGGAATTCAATTTCGGACTTTCTTTCAGACTGTAGGCCCACATGTTCTATTCTATTCTACAACTTTATATTCATGTAGTTAAGTACATGTACATAATTGTGCCGATGGTACGAGAAGGATGCAGTGTACATAAACATAGAGATCCCAAGTACCGGTAGGCCTAAAAACATGAAATGGCCAGGGCCATTGCGCTCACCTCTGTGAGAGGAAGAGGGGTCATGAATATTGTGACACATCGGGAATTTCATCACCTGATTATTGGTAAGAGCCGGCATAAAGGAATCAACCATAAAGGTTTAACTGCGAACGATGAACTTACTGAGGGATACACTTCATGTGTTGCCACCAGATGTCTCTCACCGTCCTGAATTTTGGTAGTGTGGTTCCCGAACCCACCGCTAGGGCTAAGAGGGTTCGGTATCGGCATCGTTTGACCTTGACCCCACACACCAAAATCGAAGTTAGCTGAACATTGGTTCCTCTGCCCCTGTACAAAGCCGAGTCCACCAGTCCAATGATAAAGTCAGTACCAAAACTTCAAAGCGCTATATCTCCCACCCCCACCACTGCTTTCACGCCAGACGACCAGTTCTATACTCAGGGATGGACATGCAATACTGTAGGGTACCAGAAAATTGGTAACCTTTCCAGAGCTACCCTGACCCCCCTGGGCTCCCGGTCTAATACTGTCCAATTTATATGAAATGGTCCATGGACCATGTGCTCACCGGGTTGGACATAATGACTAAATGACAGCTCAGGGAGGTTCATATACATATCAGTTATGAGTCATTCCCAGGTAGGACTTTGATGACTTTTGGGTTGTGCCAACTGGCGGCCATATTGAATGTCCGATTGCGCCGGAACTTCACATGCACATAAAGGTCATCTGCAGGGGGCCACATAGCACACTGGAGCGCTTTGGGTTAAGGCGTTCCTGAGTTACAGCACTTTCATGATTTTTGGGTTATGCCACCTGGTGGCCATGTTTGAAGTCAAATCAGGCAGAAATTTGACATGCATTTAAAGGTCATCTAGATGGAGGTAAATATCAAGTTTAAGCACTCTGTGTCAAGCCGTTCCCGAGTAATAGCACTTACTTGATTTTCAGGTTACGCCACCTGGCGGCCACACTGGATGTCCAATCGGGCCGAAACTTGGTATTTTTTAAGGTACAATACCTTCCAATACATGTTTATGCAAAATATGAAGTCGCTCGGTGAAATAATGACAAACTGTGGCAGGTTCGTCAATTTTGTCGAACTTTGACCTCTGTGACCTTGAAAAGTAGGTCAAATCAAAAACCCGTCACAATTGTCATGTATCCTCATTAGATACACCTATGATAAAAGTTTGGAGATGATCCAGTCATTAGTTCAGGAGTTATTGCACTTTTTGTGTTTTTGTTTTTGGCCACCTAGTGGCCAAGCCAACAATCGAATCAGACCGAAACTTGGTGTCATGGGTCATCTGACCTAGGGCTATGTATGTACCAACTTTCAGATCAATAGCCCCAGCGGTTACGAAACGTGCCCTGCTAACGGAACACGACGACGACGGACGAAGGACGCTTCACCATCGTAAAAGGATAGCCAAGAGGAACCAAATTGGGGAGATGCTCAGAGCATGCTTAGACACCAAGGGCCGATTTCACAAAGGCTGTGTAGCTTAATCAGCGTTTTAATTTTTACTTATTCTGGTTATAGGCCTAGATGAAATGGTCCATGGACCATGTGCTCACCCGTTTGAACATAATAGCGTAATGACAGAGAGAGGCCTATGTCAGTTATGAGCAATCTGGTACAAGTCATTCCCAAGCTGTAGGACTTCAATGATTTTGTGGTTATGGCACCTGGCGGCCATATTGGATGTCCGATCGGGCCAAAACGTCACATGCACATAAAGGTCATCTAGAGGGAGCCACATAGCACATTTGAGCGCTCTGGGTCAAGTNATTTTCGGGTTACGCCACCTGGCGGCCATATTGGAAGTTTAATCGGGCCGAAATTTGACGTGCATGTAAAGGTCATCAAGAGGAAGGTAAATATCAAGTTTGAGCACTCTGGGTCAAGCCGTTCCTGAGTATTAGCACTTGGATGATTTTCAGGTTACGCCACCTGGCGGCCATAATGGATGTCCGATCGGGCCGAAACTCGGCATTTTTGAAGGTACCCCTCCAATACATATTTATGCAAGATATGAAGACTCTCGGTGAAATAATTAAGAACTGTGGCAGGTTCGTTACTTGTTGAACTTTGACCTCTGTGACCTTGAAAAGTACGTCACATCAAAAACCCGTTATGTTATGTATCCTAATTAGATACACCTATGATAAAAATTTGGAGAAGGTCCAGTCATTAGTTCAGGAGGTATTGCACTTTTTGTGTTTTTGGTTTTGGCCACCTGGAGGCTAAGCCAAGAATCGAATCGGACCGAAACTTGGTGTCATAGGTCATCTGACCTAGGGGTATATATGTACGAAGTTTCAGATCAATAGCTCCAGCGGTTACGAAACGTGCCCTGCTAACGGACGACCACGACGGACGAATGCAGAAGTTGCAATGCAGAAAATGACCACCTAGGAGCCCATTCAAGATGAAAATAACCTCCTAAGCCCCCATCTGCAAACACGGACGACGACGACGACGGACGCTGCACCATCGTAATAGCTCACCCCAGTGAGCTAAAAATACGCCACGTATCGCGATGAAACTTTCAGGAGTTGTGGATATGCAGGTTACACGGAAACCTATTGATTTTGGGGGTCATCCACCAACAATGAACTGTTTAATTAGATAAGTCTGTTGTCCTAACGCATTTTACCTTTGCCCATGACGTCAACAACCCATGACGTCGGGCCTAAGAACGCAGCGTCACCACGACGTCGAGCATGACGCTGCAGCGTCACTCGCCGCAGCGGGGTTTTCGCTGACGTCATCTCATCTCGGATCAAACTGTGACGCCACGCACAACACGTTTCAGGTCCTCTGGCCAATCAGACTCAGAGATCGAAATGAATTTGGTCCCGTGCCATGATGTAGGCATACCCGTATTTCGCGAAAAATGACACGCACATTGTCTGAAATCAATAACATGACCCGACAAGTTTACCAATTGTGAAATTTAGTAGGCCTAACTTTGAAAACAGTAACCCCCTGCTCTTGGCTGCCGCGAAACACACAATCGCACTGTAAAGCCATGTACATCTACACCAGTCAATTTCTAGTTTGTATTAGTTTTGAGAGAGAGAAATAAATTACTGAATTACTGAATTACAGGGCAGAATCGCGGGAAATTCTATAAATAGTTCTGGGGAACCCATGATGATGTCACGTCAGCCATGGAATTCCGAGCGTTAAAAATAGATACACCTCATGGAAAAGCTCCACGGTCTGGCGGAACAAACTACTATTATGCAATTCGATTAAGAATAATTATAATCCCATTACATGTACCTCAGAATACTCAGAGGTTTATTGTACTCAGAGGTTTATTGTACACAGTGGTTTGCACAGTTAGGGCATTATGTTGGGGTCGGACTTGAGCCAAAGGAAGGCTGAAGTTGACTTTTCTCAATGTTTCGAGCATAGGGAAAGTCTAACGTTTATGAAACTCTGAGTGCCAAATAGATTATACAGGAATGTAGTCAGGGGTTTGAGAGAAATGGACTAACTGGAAATATAAAAATCTTAGTCAGATTTGTGCATTTGAAGATGTGTATAATATTAATATAGCGCCCGTCGAATCAGAGGCACTGCACTGTACACTTCATTAACCGAGTTCTCGGGGAAAACTTGATGATAAAACTTTGTTTTTTCATGGACACTTTGTTTTCTTGAAGGGCTGAATTTGGGACATTGGTTTTGGAGGGGTGTTCATTGGNTGACCAACACAAGGTCTATATCGGCGGTAAACGTGCCAAAAAGGAATATCGCCAACGCAAGAAACGGAGCAGTCCGCGAGTGTCGCAGCCATATTCAGGAATTATAGCAGGTTTGTATGGTACAATGTAGTCACCTGGTGTTTCAATATGCTTTGATCTCGTTGACCGCCTGACAGTTGAGAGCAGTCTCTTCCATTTACATTACATTCGGTCATGAATAGGACCAGATTGGAGAGAAATTCAAGTGCTTTGTACATGATCATCATTACCATCATGTGACCCACCACACTCCTGGGGTTTCACCTGTGGAAGTTTTCCTTTAGGCCTATACAAGGCCCTTCTTTCTTTCTCTGTTTGAATGACTTCTACTTTCACTGTTAGAATGACCTCTACTTTCACAGTTTCAATGACTTCTGCTTTCACTGTTTGAATGACATCTACTTGGGCAAATTGGGATTAATCTAATCATCCTGGCTCTTCAGTCCATTACATGGGACAGTAAGCCATGGTGCCTTGTACCTTGTGCCTATGCAAGGGCAAGTAAAAGACCCCTTCCAAGTGAGGAACATGAGTAGCTTGAGATGGCCTCTTCCGTACTTACCAGAGCCAATAATGCTATGGCTTCAGCCCTGACGGAAAAATCAAATACAAATACTAGGCATCAGTTACCCTCGTAACAGTTCATCTAGATGAGCATGGTCTGGAAAGACCATCACTCTACAGACAAAAAGCCATTGTACTGTGAATTGCTCAAACGGAAGCAGCCCCTAGAAGGATCTACTGCCACAGTTTCCAACAGAAAAGCATCCCCGTTTGAGTCATTCACGTAAATTTCATGGATTCTTCAGCGACAGGCGTATACCATGACACCCTCTGTTGCTTCGGGGAGTTCATTATCGACCTGGTAGCAGGCACATTCATTAGTTCTTGTCCATCCTCAAATTTCAAAGAGGTGTAACATCTGATTCATTCTCCGCTGATTGACAATTGCATTTCTCTTGATGGCCATCAGGTACCTGTGGTTTCTGGAACAAAGGATGAGCAGAATTAGCAATCAGTTTAACGTTGACTTCATCCAAAATGGCTTTGAGCAGCATTGAAATTTCAGCCTACTGTGGTGGCGCATGCTGAAGAGAATTGTAATGGAACATGCAGTTGTATTTAAAATTCTTAAATTTGTAGCAAAATATAATAGCTGTGGTTGATCTATTCATGGAGGTAGTATTGAGAAGGAGCGAACACGGACCCCACATCAAACAGTACAATCATCGTTCCGCTGTTTGCTAAAGTGATTAGGGGGACAATAGGCTAATAACGCCGCACGATGGTCGGAAAAAGCCGATCTAATCTTCGGTAATTTCCGTGTGCAGTCAGCACTTCCCTTGTACAATGGTCAGAGTCCAAACAATAGAAGGGAACAATGGCAGTGGACGTTGCCTACGCACGAAAACTGAAAAATTCATCGTTTTCATCGCGTCAAAAACAGCACCTCGCAGCATCTCGCACTGAAACGACCACCCGTATATGTTACCTGAACTAATCATCTTTTAAACTATCATAACGCAATCCTCTTCAAACTTTTCAGATGCGAAGAATCTCATTATCATTATCATTATCATGTTTACCTTAAAACGTAGATATCTTTATTGGAAATTGGTCTTTTTCGATGATTTTTTCACTAAAATACAGCGGAGAGTTTACCAAATTGAGTTGTCTTCGAAATAGCCGGTTATCTAATTCCCAACGTGGAGAAAAACGCAAGAATATGATTGGGTCGACGCGATATCAATTATAGATGGCGCTGCACTTTGAGAGTTGTGCGGAATTCATGATTGCCTTCAAGGAGCTCAGCGTGCGTACCGGACAATAGGCGGGAACAAAGGCAAACAATGGGGGCGTGGAATTGTGGTCACAGCGATTAGGGCCGTGCTCGCTCCTTCTCAATACTACCTCCATGATCTATTCAAGTAGGAGGCCAGTCAACACAAAATGCCTTGATATAAGTATTTGCAGAGTTCCTACCCAACATACCAACACTGAGCCTATTTTGACCTTGGTCTTTTACCAAACACATTGGGTCTTGACTCTCCCTGGACATGATGGTTCATTTACATGGCATTGTTGAGATTTCAAATTTATGTCTCGGTCCAGAAATCCACAATATCAAGACTTTGGTGAGTTCATAACAAGTTAGATGACAATCTCATAGCCAGTGAACAGGTGACCAACAGCTAGTGAACAAGTGACCAACAACTATAGTGAACAAGTGACCAACAGCTAAGTCAACAAGTGACCAACAGCTAGNAACAACTAGTGAACAAGTGACCAACAGCTAAGTCAACAAAGGACCAACAGCTAGTGAACAGGTGACCAACAGCTAGTGAACAAGTGACCAACAACTAGTGAACAAGTGACCAACAACTAGTGAACAAGTGACCAACAGCTAAGTCAACAAAGGACCAACAGCTAGTGAACAGGTGACCAACAGCTAGTGAACAGGTGACCAACAACTAGTGAACAAGTGACCAACAGCAAAGTCAACAAGTGACCAACAGCTAGTGAACAGGTGACCAGTCAGCTGGGGAACAGTTGACCAACAGCTAGTGGACAAGTGACCAACACCTGTTTTCCAAAAATGGCCCAAGTTGTAATTCCGTGGAATACTGCTTTCATTCTACGTACTTCCAAAGGTTTTAGGTGGCCCCTATAAGGCTCTCTGGAAACTTGTTTGAGCACCTTCTACAGGGACATCAATCAGCACAACTATTGCCTCCAGCAAATAGAAACAGAAGCATTTTTTCAGTAAAAAAACGAAATAGCCTTGTTGTATTAGCTAACGTTTCTTGGCTAATTGTTATCTCTTGTAGTTTTCCTCTGGGCAATTAAGAATTCCTTTTTGACATCCGTGAAAACATTTGCGCAGCAGAAGTCATGAGCAGAGTGGTAAGAAACACTATTCCTTGATGGAGACTCCTGTGAAAGGAAGAGGATTTCTTCCCTCAGAGCAGATCTGTGATCTGGAAAAAGAGAGGGCACCTGGTTGCATTAAAAATTCACTTTAGTCATTGA
The DNA here is from genome assembly GCA_002633025.1 of Notospermus geniculatus. Classification (NCBI taxonomy): domain Eukaryota; kingdom Metazoa; phylum Nemertea; class Pilidiophora; order Heteronemertea; family Lineidae; genus Notospermus; species Notospermus geniculatus. Next base: position 269,545 of record NMRB01000785.1, on the reverse strand, counting down.
TGAAAGATAAGGGGGAGATCCTGCTTTTTAGCATCCCTGAATCCCCATGTTGTTCAGTCCCCCACTGAGTGCTGGCAAACAAATAGGACCTGTTTTCATGTAAACCTCTTTTTTGTCCTATTGTTGATGTACTAGTCCAGTAGTGATTTTTTTTAAAAGGCCCCGTTGCATCACGTTTTTTCTTCATCGTGGCTAGCCCTTGAGAAAAACAGTGTGCCTGGTAGGAACACTGGTCATAGGGTTGTTACTTGGGTTGAATACTAGCTGATGATTATCATCACAGAACTATAAAGTATCCAAAGTGGTGTGCCATCAAATGTGTGCACTGTCGGTATTCAGATTGGGAAGACGAAATAGTTCGTACCGACACATTTACACACATCCGACGGCGCCTGTTCCTGACATGGGTGGGGCGGGTGGGTTTCTTGAAAAAGCCAAAAGTTCCTGTACATAAGTGTCCGGTTTATCGCACCTGCCCCCTGAATCCGTCCGTCCGAATCTATTGTCGGCTGGACCCCTTATCTCTGGATACATGACATACTATGACCATAGCATCCTTCCTCGCTCGCCGGCTCACCTCACCAAATCGGGGCTTCCAAAACCAACTGAATAATTCTGAACCTCACGTGACCATTGACGTCACACCACTTTGGATTATAAAGTATCCAAAGTGGTGTGCCATCAAATGTGTGCACTGTCGGTATTCAGATTGGGAAGACGAAATAGTTCTTCCCCGACACACTTGGTCTGTTGGCCGTTCCGGTTCCATCGGAATGGCCTCCCCAGGCCAAGTGTCTCTTCATATTGAGGCACTCCCAATCTCCCCAATCTCAATATGCAAGGGACACTTGGCCGCCGAGCAATCAGGATTATTGAAAATTAACCTTGTCAGATTACATGACGTCGAACCTCTGCCATCAATTGAAATCGGTTTCCCTGGTCCGACCGGGCCTCGGTCCTCGATATTTATATCCACGAATCGTACCAATACAAAGTTATCGACAGCAATAATCTTCCCAATCTTTGGGAATGTCTCGTTCTCGAAATTAAATCTAAAACACACCCCACCAACAGTTCAACAGTCTAACTTGGAAATATCTTCCAGCCTCCCTGAACCAACGCCGAGTCACACAGTAATTTTAGAAATGACCCCTCCTAACCTTGACAAGACCACTGGTATGCTTACTCACCACTTTCAGACCATTTCCCATATTTTATCTGCACACGCTCAACACCCATAACGAAGCAAACATCCCAAATTTATTCACATTAGGAAAAACCACCCCTGACTCAATAAACAGGCTTAAAGGAATCCATTTCCGGTAACACTTTCTCCTGGCTACCAAACCATCGCTTACCACAACTAAAAACTTACAACACCGTCCTACGCAGAACCATCCGACTTGCAAAAAATTGACCTCCTACAACAACACATTTGACTCATGTAAAATGACATCAAGAAAACTTGGCAAAATATTAATAACATTCTACATAGTAGCAAACCCAAACTAACTTTCCCTGAATATCTAGAATAAATGGTTCAAAAATAAGTGATAAAAAGAACCCATCGCCGATAACCTTAACTCGATCCTACTTTCCCAACATCGGTACAAACCTGGCAGCAAAACTCCCCCAGTCACGAATGTCCTTCAAAGACCACCCAGGTACTCGCACCCCCTACTCTTTCTCCTTCAGCCCTGTAAGTGAGGCCAGTGTACTAAAAATAATTTCTAACACCAAGGCGAAATCCAGTTCCGGCTATGAAGGCCTCTCCACAACAATCCTAAAGAATCTTAAACACGAATTAGTAAAACCACTCACAATCTTGATAAACCAATGCCTTGCAACAAACACGTTTCCCGATAAATGAAGGTAGCAAACGTTATCTCAAAGTATAAAAAAGGCCAAAAATCACTCATGACGACCTACCGACCAATATCACTCCTCCCAGCCATCTCAAAGATCTTCGAAAAAGCTATTCATGAACAACTTATGAATTACTTCCTAAACCACCAACTTTTACATCCACACCAGTATGGCTTTCGAGCCAACCACCCAACCGAACTTGCTGCTGCACATCTAATTGATCATATCATTAATTACATTAGCTACGTCTCCAACCGAAAACAGTATGTTGAAAATTGACCACATCAAATCTGAGACAGAAAACATCACAGCAGGGGTGCCCCAAGGATCCATATTAGGACCTCTCTTTTTCATAATTTACATCAACGACATACCACAATTCGAGCGACCTCCTAAGTAACATCCTATATGCAGATGACACCACCCTAATCAACTCTCCTCACAGACACGAAGCTGGTACTCAGATATCAAACCACATCAATGCCGAACTCGATAAAGTTAATGACTGGATAATCGCAAACGAACTCTCCCTTAATACTGACAAAACAAAATTCATGGTTTTCCGTCATCCCGGCTCCAATATTCCCTCTCCTCTTTCCATTAGAATAAACAGCAAAAACCTAGAGCGTGTCTCAATTTCCAACTTCCTTGGACTTGTTATAAATCAGAATCTCACTTGGCATGACCACCTTACCCATATTTCCACCAAGATCCTAAAGGCCCTTGGGACACTTCAGAGATTGAAAAACTACTCTCCCTAACCCAGTCCTAAAGCCATACCATTCACTGACAACCCCTCATCTGAACTACCACATTCAACGCGCATACATTCTCCAGAAAAAAAACAATTAGAACTATTTGTAAAGCCCATCTCTTATCGCACACCATGCCTCTCTTTAAATCTTTAAACCTTCTTGCCCTCCTGGAACCTCTCCTCAAATTCTATTTCAAATATATGCATGGCAATCTACCGCCATACTTTGCCAATCTCAACCTTAACTCAAACAACAATATCCATAACTATAACACCAGAAACCAATCTCTACTGGTCATTCCCATCCGCAGACATTCCCTCACTAAAAAACACTTCAAGTTCAAAGTGATTAAATTCATGAACACCCTGCCGCCAGACTGTATTTTTGACAAAATTTTCAGCCACAGCTTCACAGCCACTATCAACTATTACATAAACTACACCTTCGACATTACGACCCTACTCGCTACATTCCAAACTGTTTCCCCTGCTCCTTACAGACTTTTTAGACCGATAAAAGATGAGCTACTTATCAATTTCTTACATACCCTCTCCTTTTCTCCATGGTACTCCTCCACCCCCAACCTGTTCAGCCACCATGTAAATATCTCATGTGTATATAACTTTGTATAATCTGGGGTGGCCCACACGCTAGCGGTCTCTATTGGCCTTAGTGTGGGTGTCCTCGACCATATACTTTGCACCTCTGGTTCATGTAATGTATTCTTCTTTTTGGTCAAATAAATTAAATCAATCAATCAATCATCGACACCCACCAGAACATATATGTCACATCCCGTCAAACAACAGCGAATTCGAAACCCTAGTCACTGCAGAAAACAACCTCCACTCTAACCTTCCAACAAGAAAAAACTCGAAACACAGCACCTGATCACTATGGACTTTACTAAAACCTCCCGCTCTTAACCTTGCGTTATCTCGCCGAATACACGAAAAGTATGTCTACATGTCAGTTACTTCCCTGATGCATGGAAAGCAAGAACCACGATCCTGATTCCGTAATCAAATACCCGTATTAAGACCACTCAACCCGAAAAACTATCGCCCGATAACTCTACAGTCTGCCCTCGGAAAACTTCGAACAGATCGTCAACAACCGCCTGAAACTTCGTCTGAACAATCTCATAAACGAACATCAATCAGGATATCAACCTCGCCTTCAGTCACGCGCCTTGTGCCAATAGCTATCCGGCAGCAACAGATCACCATAGGAGTGGGCGGGGTGCCACCCAGGCCACCAGGCAATCGAAGTTCTGAGGCTGCCTGACTAGTTCCACGTTCTCCCACGACAATGTATCTCGCACATTCTACAACAAGAAATCCAAATGATCTCCAAACCCGGGTGGCTCCCTCCCCCCACTCCCAGGGATCAGTTGCCCCTTGGGAAATGAGAGTAGAGATTGAGGCTACTTGTCTGTCTCCCTGTCAATGTCCTGTAACCGATTCACGGGACCTAACCTGCTGTCCCTGTAGCCTCCCCTGTTTTCTGATTCCTGTAACACTGGGGTTAATGTCAATCCAATCCCTCACGTGTTATGTAACCTTCACTGCTCACGCACAACCGAAACAAAAGCCGCGACCACGCTTGACCCACCAAAAAGACGAACATTCCAGAAAACTAAATCAGCTGAGATTATTATGTAACGGATTATACCGGTATACACTTCTTTGGTTAGCTCCGGTTTATTCATATGTCTCCTACACCTTTCGTCACGCCTCTGAACCTAAATCCTTAATTCCACCGTGTGTATACTTTACAACATGCAATACAAGTTTACTAAAGCGCTTTTCACACTGAACCGGCCAAAGGTACTTAGTTGAACTCAGGAATGTGACCAGATCACATTTACCAAGAGGTAGTGGTGTTGCACAACACTGACTTGAAAACAGATTNTGCCACCCAGGCCACCAGGCAATCGAAGTTCTGAGGCTGCCTGACTAGTTCCACGTTCTCCCACGACAATGTATCTCGCACATTCTACAACAAAATCCAAATGATCTCCAAACCCGGGTGGCTCCCTCCCCCCACTCCCAGGGATCAGCTGCCCCTTGGGAATTGAGAGTAGAGAGTGAGGCTACTTTGTCTGTCTCCCTGTGAATGTCCTGTAACCGATTCACGGGACCGAACCTACTGTCCCTGTAGCCTCCCCTGTTTTCTGATTCCTGTAACGCTGGGGTTAATGTCAATCCAATCCCTCACGTGTTTGTAACCTTCACTGCTCACGCACAACCGAAACAAAAGCCGCGACCACGCTTGACCCACCAAAAAGACGAACATTCCAGAAAACTAATTCAGCTGCGATTATTATGTAACGGATTATACATACACTTCTTTGGTTAGCCCAGGTTTATTCATATGTCTCCTACACCTTTCGTCACGCCTCTGAACCTAAATCCTTAATTCCGCCATGTGTGTACTTTTACAACATGCAATACAAGTTTACTAATGCTGAAGGGGTTATCGCGTCCTGGGCACACACAAAGTGCACCCAGGCTCGACGCCGCCAAGCGAAACCGCACCCTAGGTCCACCCTCCCGCCACAAACCGCACCCAGGCTCCGACCCAGAGACCCAGGGACGAGCTCATTCTCAAGAGTTCGTGGGATACGTGAATTAGCGTATGTTGGTTCCAGGATCCTGTTGCTATGACCTTGGAGGAATTATACTGACAGGAGGAACAGCGAGCTAATTGCCCCTCTATAATCCCTTTTTCACACCTCCCCAAACAATGGAACACAAAGGCCCGCAGTGTTTGCCCAGCAAGCTATGACACATGATCAAACAAACCCATCATGGCCATGCACAATGGCACATGCACATGTAGGCCTACATGGAAATGACACGTTTTCTTGTCTAGCTGGCGAGTTGATTAACTTTCTCTGTGACCATCCGAGGTTGAAAACTGTCCAGCTAGTCAAAAATAAAATTCTTCCAACTTCTCTTCTTTAGCTTTTTGCACGGCCAACTTGCAGGCACTTCACCGAGAACAACCTCGCCCCGAGGTCTCCAAATCAGAACCCGGGCACACCCTGCAACAAGAAAGCGGACCCAGGGCACAACCTCACCCGACGACACCGAACCTGGGCACACCCCACGTGCACCCAGGACGACAACAACCCCTTCAGCTTTACTAATCCTATGAATACTCTATAGTACAACAAGGTCATGCTCCTACCTCCCTTCGTCTGCTCCCTCTTCTAGACGTGATTTCCCTCGTCGCCTACCCCGAATCATTTGATATGCTTCTCTCGCCCACTTTACTTGCCTCCTTCTCCTCATCCCCTATTATTTCAAATCTACTATTTTATGCCTCATAAAATCATCGTTTGAACCCACAACGGGTCCTGCAGCTCCTTCCCGCAGGGATTACTGAAATGCCAGATGGTCCCGCAGCATCGCATTTCCGCGCAGTATCACTCATCAGGACCTTTCCCGTCCAACATTCCTGAGGGTCACATAGCATTAGGTCTTTCGGCCTGCCCCACCGAGCACCAGGTTTTCCAGCCTATCCCACACAGGGATTACCGTCCAGCATGCCTGAAGAATCACATAGCATCAGGTCTTCCCGGCCTACCCCACATAGGGATTATCATCCAATACATGTATACCTGAAGAACACCTACAACAGGTCTTCCCGCGGCCTATCCCACGCAGGGATTTCCGTCCCTAACATGCCTGAAGAACACATAGCATCAGGTCTTCCCGGCCTATCCCACACCTGGGGATTACCGTCCATGCCTGAAGAACACATAGCATCAGGTCTTCCGGCCTATCCCACATAGGGATTACCGTCCAATATGCCTGAAGAACACATAGCATCAGGACTTCCCGGCCTATCCCACACCTGGGGATTACCGTCCATGCCTGAAGAACACACAGCATCAGGTCTTTCGGCCTATCCCACAGGGATTACCGTACAATATGCCTGAAGAACACATAGCATCAGGACTTCCCGGCCTATCCCACACCTGGGGATTACCGTCCATGCCTGAAGAACACACAGCATCAGGTCCTCCGGCCCATCCCACAGGGATCACCGTACCATATGCCTGAAGAACACATAGCATCAGGACCCCCCGGCCTATCCCCGCGCAGGGATTACCGTCCAAACCAACCAACAACCCTAAACCCTCCTTGGAGTTCCAGTGCACACATGCATGCATCGTTACATGCCTGCGTACAATAGAACACCGCCGGTGTGGAAGAGCAGGCCCGCTCCGCACTGCGTGGCAGTGCGTCCGTCCACACGGAGCCTCCAAAACCGACTGAATAATTCTGAACCTCACGTGACCATTGACGTCACACCACTTTGGATTAAACAAACCCATCATGGCCATGCACAATGCCACATGCACATGTACATGTAGGCCTACATGGAAATGGCACGTTTTCTTGTCTAGCTGGCGAGTTGATTAACTTTCTTTGTAACCATCCGAGGTTGAAAACTGTCCAGCTAGTCAAAAATAAAATTATTCCAACTTCTCTTCTTTAGCTTTTTGCACGGCCAACTTGCAGGCACAATATCAAGTGACTTCACCGAGAACAACCTCGCCCCGAGGTCTCTAAATCAGAACCTGGGTACAGTTTGTAACAAGAAAGTGGACCCAGGGTACAATTTCACTTGACGACATCGAACCTGGGTACACTTTATGTGTACCCAGGACGACAATAACCCCTTCAGCCTAAGTACCGGTAACTTACACTTTGGCGAAATGACAAGTTTCTGCAGCCAAATTTAGACTAGGAAAAATATCCCTGAATCTCAAGACTTGATCCTGATCTGGAGTCTTGTTAGCGTGGTGAAATTGTCTCTTCAATCTCGATCACAAGTTTGTTAGCGTAGTGAATCTGCCCTTTCAATCCTTTCATATTGTTGGATGCGTGTAGTGATATCACACTTGTGTTCTGCCACCGACTTGCTGAAAAAGAAAGATAAACATGGTTGATGAGGAGCTGGTTTGACTTATGTGTTGAGGGTTTCTGCCAGGATTTTTTTCCAGGGTACGACCTGTAAGGGGGGGGGGGGAGAAAAAAATTTCAAAATATATTTTTTTTAAATAATGGCCTCCAGAGTCATTTTTACACTCCAAAATGCAAAATGAGTCTTCCTTCTGCATGAAAGTTGCATTTGAAATGTAACAAATTTAAGAAAAACATTACTGAAGCGATTTTTTTCAGGGTACTACATCGTGCCCTCAGATTTCTTTAGGGTACCGGTACTATATTTGTACCCAAAGTACCCTCTGGCGGGGACCCTGGTGTTCAATTGGCTCAGCAAGCCACCTCTCGACACATCAAGGCCTACGGACAATGAGGAGGGCGATAATTTGTTTATCCCGACAGGTCGGCGCTGCAAGTGAAGTGACCTTAGCAATGTCACTGATGTCATTTTAGGTGTTGACATTGTGTCATGAGAAAACAGGGACGGATCCAGGATTTCGGGAAAGAGGGGGCGCACTGTGCTAGGAACATTGAAATCTCCGGTGAATTTCAATGATTTGCTCCAAATTTCAGAATTTCACGGTCGATTTTAAAGATTTTTTGGCCGAAAGGGGGGGCGTGCGGCGGGTGCGCCCCCCCTTGGATCCGCGCCTGGAAAATGACATGTACATTTTCTACAGGAATAATGAGACAGAATCTATGCTTTTAGAGAAATTTTCTTCAACTACCGGTACACTAGATAATGTAAGTTTTACTGTTGGGTGACCAAAACAAACGGATTTTCATGCCAGAAATAAGCTGAAATAACATTAGAACAAAGAAATTTCGGTCACAATGCTCGCAACGACGCCGTGTGGTTAGCTAGTATGGCGCCCTCCTCATTGGCCCCTACGTTCTCTCACTCACTGACTGATGCTAGGAGTTACTGGAATGATTAGGGCAAGATGGTTAGAAATAAATCTTAACAACTTCTTCTAAGGAATCNGACACCACCGTCAAGCTTGGCTTGAAGAAGAGGAAAATGACCTTAGAAAAATGTGCTTTGTCCCTTTTTGCTCTGGTATCCAACATCGAGCAATTATAATTCTCCAAGGTCCCACACACAAAGGCGACGTGACTCTAAATAGATATGAGTTTGCAGAAACTCTCCACTGTTACAGGCCTAGATCTACTACATCCAGCTCCCCACAAGTAGACAACATTCAGATCAAAACTCTGTGAGACATCAAAAGGAAGCCGTGTGTTTATGACCCGTCAATCATTCTGAATTCCACGAACTGCAGCAACGATCGTCTGACTCATGGAACTTGCTGAATGTTTGATAAGACACCTGTAGGTCAACATACAGTGAATCACTACCAACTTGAGGTGAGATGGAAAGCAGACGTGCTGAAGGAGAGATGCGCAGAAATCTGCTCAGTCTACCGCTTTGAAACAAGCGTTGTCGGCAGCGGGTTTTTTAGTCTCGCGCAACCAGCCCCTCGGTCATACTCCGAGGTCGCCAGACCGAGGGTCTGGCACGGGACGCAATTTCCATTGAATTTTCTTATTCCGAAAATTCAAAATAAGGGGAGCTTCGCCGCGCTGATTGGCTAGTCACTACCAATGCGTCATGGATCTCAAACGTTGGTGACGTAGGCTGCAGGAGGAATAATGGCTGCGCCCAGATTACTCGAAGCGTGAAAATTAGCGAGATGAATCGCCTCAATCTGTGTTGTCAAGTCAATTTATAGTGTCTTTCATTGGAATTCCGACAGGTATGTATATAATTTTTCGATTCAGGACGAAATTGTGGTATAAAAAGTGCGGTAGGGCTAACAGCAAGGGCTACAAAATACTCGCAAGCTGCATGCTTTTTGCATTGATTGTGCATTGTGTTCTACGTCATCGGCGGTAGACTGTCGGCCATGATGGTGTTACAAGTCAAAGTAACCATCCGGACCAGACTCTAAAATTGGAAATTTATTGGAAATTGCAAGAGTCTGGTGGCACGAGACTACGGGTTTTTAGGGCCAAACACCTGATAGGCCTTGCATGCAGGGATTATTGATTTGAGACTATGAGAGAACGTTTAGTTGTGTGAGGAAAGATTTGTTTGGCACATGGGAATATAGGCCTACATTTGCCACATTTGTCAAATAAATATCCACATGTGGCCTCCAGCCGCGCTGTTGATAAATGCTAGGCGCGCGTTTCACAGCTCGCTGCTTCGGCTATTTAGGCGAGCCATGGCGCGCGGGAGCGATCGCTCGCGTCAAAACAGAAGGCCTGGAGCACCCCATGCAGGCCTCCCACTGTTCCTATAATTCCTATATTTCCTATATTTTTAAGATTTCGCTCCTATAATTCCTATATTCCTATAATTCCTATATTTCTTCAATTTTGTCCTATAATTCCTATATTTCCAGTCTGTCCAAAAGTGAACAAGTGTATTTTAGCCTTTTAACTACTTTAAACTGATTTCTATGAGGGGGAGGGGGGTTACACCTGTCCTCCTTTGTAATGTGTTGTCTTCTTTCTCTTTTCCTTTGGGCAGACGCGGATCGAGAGGGGGTTGGGGGTCATGACCGGCCCCCCGCTCGCCACCACCAATTGTTTTTTTCTCAATAATTTGCGATATAATAAGCAAAAAAAATGCAAGAATACAGCTTCTCTTTTGATACTGAGATGCCAGGAAATCGCGTCTATGGCCTTCTAGATTTCAAAATTTTCTGGGGAGGCCCTCCAGCCCCCCCCGTCGGCCCAGGCATCTTCGGCGCCAGTCTGCAACAACTGCCCTTGGCGGCCCTGACTTCCCTCTGCCAAAAATCCTGGATCTGCGCCTGTTGGGACTATCACGACTATGATGAATTATCTTTTGGGACGAATTTTCCAGTGACTAATTTTCTGGGAACGAATTTTTGGGGACCATTTTTCCTCGGGAATGAATTTTCCTCAGGGACAAGTTTTCTAGAGACTAATTTTCTGGGGACGAGTTTTCCTAGACATAGTTTTCCTAGCCATACATCAAAGAAATTGAAGAAAACTGAATGATTAGTCAACTGAGGATCAGTATACTCGTATCTTCATGTTAAAATTCCTATATTTTTTCTATAATTTTGGCAAATTCTTCCTATAATTCCTACAATAATTTGCTTGGAAGCTGGTGGGAGGCCTGCCCATGCTCGGGGGGGGGGGGGGAGGGGGGGGGGGGGACGTTGTGTGTGCATGGGGTATTGTGAGTTGAGTCCGGTGAAGAAAGAGCAACAAGATGGTTCCAGTTAAAAACGGACATAGCGGAACCGGTCAATCCTCAGCCCACGAAACATTTAGATTAGGCCAGATAAAAAAAAATTACTTGTTTAGCGTCCGGGCACTTTAGTTTTTCAGGGTCGGGAGGGAGGTTTTTATTTTTATTTTTAGTAGGTTTTAGCTGAAAAGATACGGTAGGTCAAAAACAAATAATTTTTTTTTAATTTTCAAATTTTAGAGTAGGCAATTTTTTAATGGAAAATGCATAAATTTACAAAAAATTCCAGGGGTCTTGGCATTTTTCAGGTCGGGAGGGGGCGCTAAACAAGTATATTTTATGTGGCCTTATGGGGTTGCCTGGTTTGGGACAGGAAATATTTCATGATAATTTGATAATGATGGGTCTACAAAAGGCTATGTCAGCAAAAGCAGTGCACTGAATCGAAACTCATGGTTCTCTCAGGAAAGGCAACTCTGCATTTTTACACAATAGGGACTTCAGGTGTGAAGGGAAAGAATGTCCTAGGAAAAACTGTCAGGGGAATAAAAGATCCTATTGTTACATTCTGATCTCTGACAATTGGTTTCTATACCCATGCCGCTTAATCCGTCATTCAACAATAGAAGTGAACACCTTTTACAGGGGGACACTATTTACTGCTACACCGGTAATCATGTCATTGTTAAAAACACATCAGTAGCAAACATTACTGATCTACAAAATTGTTTGCAAAAACCTAGAATGATCAACTTGGCTTCTCTTATGAATAATATATATTATATTAATTTATATCGATTTTGCCTCTTTCCTGCAGTTTAAAAACAATTCATATGCGACGTCTACGCATTCAGTGAGGCAGCCTTGAATGTGGTAGTGAAGTGACTTAAACATCACACTTGCGCCCGGAAACAACTAGTCGCCACTGAACTACTGGTGACTGGGAGGATCTAGGTGGAACTGGAGGCGACTGATCAGTCCCCTGAAACGGTCAATGACGCACCCTTGCGATACGCTGGAACTGAGATATTAGAGAGGTTGCGCAGCGGCCCGACTCCGACTCCGACTACAATTACGAGAATGAATTGCAGTCCGCTATGGAACTTTCTTGCGACTAATTGTAGTTTCGTGCGATGTACGCGGGCTTGCGACTGATCAGTGCCAGTTTTCGCGCCGGATGATAGGCCTACCTGACTTGCTGCCAGTCGCAAGTGCGACGCACGTGGTCAGGACCCAGACGACTGATTGGGTCCTCCTAGTTTCAGTGAGTTGCTGAATTTGCGATGTGAGGGAAGCGTTCACACGTCAACCAGTCCTCAAGTCACTACACTGGCTGACCCACAGCGTGTTGCTTTCGTTCTCCTTACATGTAATGTACATTCAATTGCCTTAAAGCGAATGGCTCGCGGGGTTTGTTGACAGTTGTTTGTTGACATGTCCTCAAATCAAGCGCCGTTTTGAGAAAAAGGCGAAAGAAGGATTTTAGTTTAATGGGAAATGCATTAGACAGCCAAACTTCGGAGGCGTATTCTGCAAAATCTACCGCTTCGAAATCGATATGAATAGTACAAAATGTACATTTTGACCGACTGAATTTGAAACTGTCATTAACCCATTTTAACAAATTTTTAATGGGACCTCGTCCCCAGTGTTTACGTTCGCATATGTGCACAGGTTTTGAATATGGCTGGAGCACGGCTTTGTCTGGAGGCGAGATTCACTCTCTATGGGAGGTACCACCAAAAAATGTAAACAAACCCCGCGAGCCATTTGCTTTAAGAGATCCCTGGTATGTTACCTCTTCACAGAAGCTTTGAGTTATGATGCGGTTTGAGTGGTCCATACAGACTGCAGGGCCGGATCCAGGATTCACAGAAAGGGGGGGCGTAGCTCGACAAAGTTGGTGAGCACCGAAAAAGTGAAGCCTAAACGGGGGGTTAACCAATAACCCTACTGACGAATCTCAGAGGTGCCTGTGGTCGTACCCTCCCTCAGTGCCCTGAGGACATCCACCCCGTTTCGGTGGATTAATACAGGAAAACATGAATCATACCATAAAAAAATTATGTAAATTTACAGAAAGTGCTGGGGACTCTGCTGCAGGGAATTTCTGTAAAATTACAGCAGAATTACTACTGTAAATTTAATAATTTCTAACAGTGTATAGGGTTATTGGTTAAACACGGGGTCAAGGGCTAGGGGTAGGGTCAGGGGGCTATACATTTAGCCCCCTGACCCTAACACTAGCCCTTGACCCCGAGTTTAACCAATAACCCTACTGACGACTCTCAGAGGTGCCTGTGGTCGTACCCTCCCTCAGTGCCCTGAGGACATCCACCCCGTTTCGGTGGATTAGAGCGACATTCCCTCGTTTGTACTCGCCAATTGGTAATTCACAAATAAATCATGCAATGCAGTGGGGAAATGCCACTTGATGTAATAACCAAATATCGTGCCTAAGTGCTCAGGCCGTATTTAGCGGGGGCTAGGGGGGTGGGGCAGTTGCCCCCCCCGAGCCAACCAAAAAACGTGATTTTCATGCGGATTTTGGGCAAAAACCGGCAAAAAGAGGTCTTCTGCCCCCCCAGAGAGGCTTTTGCCCGCCCCAGGACCAAAAAGTTAAATACGGCCCTGGTGCTAGAACGTCTGCGCATAGATCTGGTGTAACGGGTTACCGGTCATGCCGGATTCCAGGCTCGTAGCATATATAGGCCTATAGTATCTTATTCCATAATTTATGAACGCTGTCGAATGATAGTTGAGTCAAACGCATGAACTGGATCATACCTCGTGTTTTGAACCCATTGGTACGTACTCGTTATCTAGATAATCCGTGAGAATCATTTTGACGCGAAGTTAATTCAGGAACACTCAAAAATTCAGCGAGTTTGTCAGCGAATCGAGGAATTTTTACAGTCGCCATTTTGGGAATGATCAAGACGGGATAGAAGCTTCACTGTGATTGGCTGGATTTGGCGGAGTTCAGCACTCCGCTGCTTCCCCAACGAAATGGCATGGATGTCGCCAGGGTCTGAGAACCAAGCGCGAGAAGGGGAAACCGGTTGTGGAGACCCTGGGTGCGAGGATGGCATTACATACAAATACTCGACAAAACAAATAAGAGCCAGTTTGGCTGAAAGGGTAAATGTCGTCCTGGGTACATACAAAGATTACCCAGGATCTCAATCTTCACTAAAATAATACCCTGGGTGTAGTTTCCGTAGCCGAACATCACCCAGCATCGTGGTATGACACCTGGATTCGAGGCTGTCTCGCCCGTGGTCACGTGACAGCCTGAAGAATGTCAAGAACAGCTACACTCAACAAGCACCGCGGCGCGAGACCGCGAGATTCCACATGATTTCTAAATAGGACTCGTTCCTAGGCACCGATTGCGGATGCTGGGTGATGTTCGGCTACCGAAACTACACCCAGGGTATTGTTTTAGTGAAGATTGAGATCCTGGGTAATCTTTGTATATACCCAGGACGACATTTACCCTTTCAGCCCAAGTTTGGGCTCATGTGATAGCCGACAGCGACTCCTTGACAGCGTATGTTTCCTGGCAAGCTCCGGTTTCCTCCCACATTACATACAGTTCGTCGAATTTGTCTAAGTAGATAGTAAACCTTTACATGTACATTTGAAGATCGGTAGGCCTGTAGGGGAGCGAGACCGGATATAGGGTTTTCGCAAAGCCCCCGAAACGCCAACGCCAACGCGAACGTCGATCCTTTTGTTCGGTGCTCTCTTCGTGGCATCGAACAATGGGTTTGGCGTTCGCGTTGGCGATTCGGGGGCTTTCCGAAAACTCCCTAGGGACTTTCGGCAACGTTTCTATCGTCGATCCGTATGACGTATGACTTTGATAAAATGAAATGGTCCATGGACCATGTGCTCACTCGTTGACATAGTGTAATCACAGAGAGAGGATGAGCGAACATCTGGAGCAAGTCATTCCCAAGTTGCAGGACTTGTTTTTGGCCACCTGGAGCCAAGCTAAGAATCCGTCGAATCGGACCGAAACTTGGTTAGGGTTAATGTCCCAGAAGAACAGATGACCTGCATGTTCAAGTGTAGGCCTAGGCCTAGGCATTTGAACTGCATTGCCATCAAAATACCGGNCTGCACTTTAAAGGTTTTCGGTTTATCCCCCCTGGTGGCCAAGCCAGGAATCAGATCGGACCGAAATTGGGTGTCTTAGGTCATTTGACCTAGGGGTAGGCTATATGTGTACCAAGTTTCAGATCAATAGCCCCAGCGGTTACAAAACGTGCCCTGCTAACGGACGACGGACGACGACGACGACGACGGACGCCGGACGCCGGGTGATAGCTATAGCTCACGAGTGAGCTAAAAAATGCACCAGCTCGATACGTCATATCACGAATTCTGTCCTGACGAGTGGTCTATTGGAAATGTTCCTTGTACAACAGAGCCAAAAGGAAGCTGTTTTTCAGGGTACACCTTCATAGGACCTCAATAGGGAGTTTTCGCAAAGCCCCCGAAACGCCAACGCGAACGCCAATCCCATTTGTTTGATGAAGAGGTCGCCATCATCGTTCCTCGGCTGAGACCTCTGAAAACGGCTGGAACCCAGCACAAGATTCTTGTGCTCATTGATTTTACAAATTATTTGATAAAGTAATCGCACCAAAAATTAAATTAAAATTTGTCCCAGTATTTGTAAAAATACTTCTGTTTTAACATTCTGTTGGGTATTCAATGTTTTTTAAGGAACAAAGTACGAACTCTTTCGAATCCCTTCGCAACTGGGTGTGCAACGGTCAAAAATTCATCCACCTTGAACAATGCATTTGCACTGTGTAAAAGTAGTACTGGTCTAGGTATTTTTAGAGTTTAATGTGGCGATGTTGAGCTCTGGGTACGAGATTGTTACATCAGCTGTTCGTCATTTGGGAGTGAAGAGTGAGCTACATGTAAATTATTTGGATAAAATGCAGAGAAAAAAACCCATCGGTTGCTGTACGAAACGTTCCACTGCACTCAATGGCGACCAGCCACAATCATAATATTTTCACTAAGTTTGTCTCCGATTGGCGCATTATAAAACCCGACATGGGGTCAAATTCGGTCTCCTCGATGCTCGCCTGTGCCGCCATGTGTCTTCAGTTCCAAAAATGTTCAACTGTTGATATTGCCACAGACAAATCTACCGACATGAACGAGTGTCAGCTAAGCAAGAAACGGGGGACGGCAATGGAAAGGAGCGATGCTCAAAGATGTGCAGGATGGCGGATGTTTGAGCGGAAGGTGCGATGTATGCAGTTTTCTAGTCTCACGATCTTTTTTCGCGACCAAATTACCGCTGCCACCGAACAAGGCTCATGCATAAATGAGACCTTGTCCCTACGCTTCATTTCACATCCGATTGGCGCGAGGTTTTCAGCCGATATCTCCGCAACGGCTGGGTCACATTCGACAGTTTACACGTGCGCGATGCATTGCGTCATTTCAAAATGGCCGCCATTTCGGCCGTAAACACAAACTGTGATTGGTGAAAGAACTTTTTTCTGTCACGTTTATAGGGAAAATGACAGTGACGATGGCTGTAGCGGCAAAAAAGACAAATCGATTGATGTATGGTACATGTATGTCGAATTTGACCCAGCCGTTCCGGAGATATCGTTCATATTAGGGAGTTTTCGCAAAGCCCCCGAAAACGCAAACGCCAAACCCATTGTTCGATGCCACGAAGAGAGCACCGAACAAAAGGACAGACGTTGGCGTTGGTGTTTCAGGGGATTCGCAAAAACTCTGTATTAAACCTCGCGCTACTCGAAAGTGGAATGAAGAATAGTTTGCATATTTCAGCGTCATCATGGTCATGGTCAGTTTCGCTTGATTTCATAGCGATTTAGCCCAGATGCCAAGTACATTACACAATGTTAGCAGAACGGTGTGTACTGATAGAGTTGCACACGCTGTGCGTACATTGTGGAGCAAGGTTTGGCAATTTGCAGCAGTTTCGAGCGTGATATGCGTACGTATTTCATACCATGGTCGAGTCACGTGACGTACGTAGGCCTACATCTAGTCTCGTGCCACCAGACTCTTGCAATTTCCGATNAGCCACCACCCTTTCCGACTAATCAAATAACATAAAACGCAACATAATGAATATAGCTAGAGACAACGACCCACGAAAATGTTGAATTTATCTCTGATAGTCCGAAATCATTGGTGAAACTTGCAGTAATTTCCAATTTGGCCTACACTGACAATAGATACCTTGCCAAAGTCGGCCATTTTTTCCCAGAGGGTAATAACAAACACTGAATGTACAGTGAATGTACACCATTGATGTACAGCATGTTTTAAAATCTACAAAAACATAAAAACTTGCCATGAAAATGTCTTACATAACAGCTCATAAAAGTGACGTGCACACTCTCCCTCAATGTCGATAGCCAAATTCAAGATGGCGCCCACAATAATAGCGCTGCCAGCGCCATCTTTAAAGGGAGACTCCACTCATTGAAAACTTTTGAATTTTTATCAATCCATGTGGACTGTTGCCATGAGTTGTGATGTCACTAGTGTCAATAGGCTGACGACATTTATTTATAGGCCTAGTGAGTGAGCTAATACTACTGTGACTGCCTAGGCCTATTGGTTACCTTCACAAATATGCATTGAGCACACATGACATCATGTGTGCTATGCAATGGTCCCCTTGGGATCCAATGAAAATATTTAAAATGGTGAGTTTGCTGATTTAAAAAAAATATAACATGTTGCAGATATCAATGAATTTGAATGTATTATTAACGATACAATGTATTTCAAAAATTCAAAATTTTACGAGTGGAGACATAACGCGGTACCCAGCAATCGAATCTTATATTAACCTCGCTGATGAGGGAGGTCTATATTTCAGCAAGAATCCACAAGTCGTAATATATTCATTTACTCACATAACAACGAGAACCAGTCGTAGGCTTGGTTTTTCGACACTTTAGTGTAGCTCAGACTCTCGTAGAACACTTGAAGCGACAAGAAATTTTCTCTGCAACGAAACGTGCATCTTCGACTTTTGTCAGTATGTAGGCCTAAAGACTACTGGGAGCTCCAATGAGGAACCGGACGAACTAACGTCACGATGTAAAGTGGGTGAGAGGCACGCCTGAGCCCACCTCATCGATTGGTTTTGCCTCATGGATTTAGTTCTCGATCTCACCACTAGGCTGATACATCAGTCTCTCCTAGCGGCGAGATCTGAAACTAATCTACTCGCCCATGGCTGCTGGCTTCTCGTGACAGTTCTACCTTGGGCGAGGACGAGTTCTGACTTTTGGCAAGGGAGCTGGGGAGGGACAGAACGTCTCGTACCACCGCGTTCTTTGTATTGGTATGAACTTTGACGACGGTCGCCGGGTGGCCGATATGAATGACGACGTTGCACAGTGGCCTAGGCGTGGTGGTGAGGATTTGGGGTAGGGAGGCGTGGTAGTACACGAGTATTACAAAATACATGCCTGTTGAGACATTTTCACACATACACTGGCTTGATGCTTTTCACCGTCAATTTCAAAGATATTCGGCCAGGGGGGATCGTCGGGTTTGCGCCCGCGACGGCGATTTCGAAAAGGCCGATCAGCTGGATTTGTTGACAAATCGACATCTGGTGAACAGGTCAGCGCAAATTCACTTGCACCATCTGGCGCATCACAATGACTTGATGAAATTCAATCATGTTAATGACCTTGGCCACTAGAATAAAGGAGCATTAGTTCACATACATTTTATACAAAAAAGGAGAGCGATTTATAGTGTAGAAGGGGAGGTATAGGCTGCATGCGTATCAGAACAGCAAAAATTCAATGCCAAGACGAACGGGGTGGGGTGGCGCAGTGCGCGGTGTTGGGCGTCGAGATCGTGACTACCAAGAGGCCGCGGATTCGATTCCTGCAGGTCATCAGTTGATGCGCTGAATTCTGAGTTCCTGCTTCTTGAGTTCCTCGGCCCAGAAAAGGCCTCTCACCAGGCTGGAAATATCTATATTTACCATAGACCAAAGGCTTCTGGAGAGATTTGGGGGAAATGTGAAGCGCTTTGAGAGATTGCATTACAGTAGAAAGCGCCGTATGGAAGCTTCTCATTAAAATGGATACACATGCACGCACATGTTGATGCATGTGCATCATCGCTCCTCTGGCTGTACATGTACATGGTTTACAACGTGCATAATGCAGTTTGAATACCATTTATATTCTAGTTTAATTCAGACATTTTTATTGTTTTATCTCTGTGTACACACAAATTATGTTGACTCAAGAAAGCAAGCAAATTACATTACGGTCTTGTGGGTTTTTACACGTTAATGTGTTCAGGCCGTTGTAAAGTGAAACTGGCAAGGGACGGGTAGGACATAAGGCCTTGTGACTGCCAGTGCCAGCCTGCATACCTACACATATTCCAACCTGCATACCTCGCTCAATTTAGCAATTAATGGTCATGTAGAGTTTCGATATCTAATTAGGGATATTCATTAACATTCTAGGCCTGCTGCCAACTCAAAGTTCTGTTCTAAACTAACATTAGGTCCGTAAGGGTGTGTCTGCACTTTCCACTGGAATTCCAGACACCCAATTAGAATATCTCCTCATGACGTAAAACGTTGACGTA
>NMRB01000785.1:180092-227613 GCA_002633025.1 Notospermus geniculatus | reverse complement strand
GGGGGGGGGGGCGTACGCCCCCCATGCCCCCCTGGATCCGGCCCTGTATCAGCCGTGTGTTTTCGTTTTTTATGACGGTACCCCGGTACCTAGTCTCAATTCAGGTTACCGCAATCTCAATTCAGGTTACCGCGAATTTTCTCTGCTGTTTTCACGGTTCATTCTAATATCGAGCTGTTGTCAAAAGGGACTTGTGAGTGCAGACGGAGGCATTGTTCGCGAGCTCACAACAGTGTCTCCCGATAGTTTTTTTCTTCGTGACCTGTTTCCCGGAAATATTTTTATCCGGAAACCGTTTGCTGCTTGGGTCACGTGATCCGGATCTTAGGCGTATCCATTATAGGGCAATATACCCATCAGTGACAGCAGAGGAGAGAGCGCAGGCAGGACTTGTACGTACATGTAAGTAGGCCTATCCATCGTGTGAAAACCGTAATTCCATTTCAACATGGCGGTCGAATTCTGTTAGTTCCCCTTACAACACACTGTAAATTCTCACTAGCAAAACACCAATGTAACGTTTTTGAATGTTCCCTATTTGTGAATGTTCCCTGGCACTGACGGAATAACGCTGTGACAAAGGCGGGAAAGACAGCGAGACGTGTCGACCCATCTCTCAGCGTAGATGCTGCAACGGCCACTGCGGCTGGGTAGGCCCTGTACATGTAAAAGTCGCTGCTGTGGTAAACCACGTACATTACAGGTAGGCCTACTAGACGGATACATGTGTATGCTTTCTGCGCATATACATGTATTGTTTTTTTTTCATATTATAAATAGGCCGAACGGCCTGAAATCGGTTTTCCCGGAAATCTCAATTCAGGTTATCATTTCGCGCAAATCATATGCTTTGTGTAAGTTTTATGTACACTGTGTACGGTACATAAAACTTACACAAAGCGACTGACATGCATATGAGGTACGCATTGTACGTACGACTGCGTATGAAAAAAATGTCAATGCGCAACTCAATTGGGATACGCAGAAGTGTGACCCCGTGAGTGTGACAGGGCCAAGTAGGCCAGTGTAGCAGTAAAAAATGTCCCCCTGTAAAAAGTGTCCACTTCTATTGTTGAATGACGGAATAAGCGGGTTGGTTCTAAACCTGGCACTGGCACGCTGGCACTGGCACTGGCACTGGCACTGGTATCATATTATGGCCAGAAATCATGAAAAAAATGTATATATACGAAACAGTTATTATTTTGGAAGATAATAGGGCCAACCAGTATAACATGGATCAATTCTGTTGAAAAAAAAATTAAATTTTTTTTCTAGTTTTTTTTAGATTTTTCAACATAATTGATCCATGTTAAACTGGTTATAATAACTGTTAGGTAAATATACCATTTTTCATGATTTCTGACCACAATATGATGCCAGTGCCAGTGCCAGTGCCAGGTTTAGAACCAACCCGGAATAAGCGGCATGCGTATAGAACTGCATCAGAGATCAGAATGTAACAATAGGATCTTTTGTTCCCCGGACAGTTTTTCCTAGGACATTCTTTCCCTTCACACCTGTTATGGCATGATATCCGTGTGCATTAATAATGCACTCTAACTTCAATTCAACTTTCAAGACCTTTTCTTATTGTCTGCTTGTGTGAAAATTGATACTGGACTATATGGACCTTTTAATTTCTTTTCTTTTAATCTCATGCAACCGCAATCAATATACCAAGAAATCGCACACCATGCTCTTTTAAGAAGCATTTTCCAGGTTGGCCTATTTCCAGGATTTTTTTCATAATCTATTTATGAAGGCACGGATGGATGGCGCCGTTAAAATACGATTCTAACATATTTAGGTTGGCCAAAATATCAATACAATACATGTACTAACCAAAGTTTTGGCGGTGCCAGTTGTTGTACGTATAGAATAAATAGAGGTCTAACTCATGCACAATGTTCCCACCTAGGCCCGAGGAATACCGCGGCGGAACCCAATTTGAAAGGCTGGATTTGTTGGGGCAGTCCTAGTTTCTCTTTTCAGTTACTTTCCCTTCAGAGTAGGCCTACAGACGTCGTTTTTGGACTCTCCTCGCTGAAGTCAAGAGGCCATTGCAAAAATAGACGGCCCAATGGCTAAACCCGGTCAGGTAAGTCAATGATTGTTTTTGCTTCACCACGGTCAGCAAAAATTGCTTACAGCCTGTCTCACCTTAGGCCCCGATTACATAGAAGTATACGGTATACGAAAACGCCGGTTAACAATGGCTTCACGGTCGCGAATCCTTTGCGAGGCCTTTGTTAACCGGCGTTTTCGTATACCGTATACATTGTACTTCTATGTAATCGGGGCCTTAAAGGGACTAGGAAAATTTTTTCAAGCTTCGGTTATTACAAAATGCTAGTCTTTCATGATAAATTCCCACCGTCAATTCACTTTTTCAATTAGGTGTTAATTACTGGCACCCAGACAAATCAGTTATCACCACACCATGGAGCATTCACCACGTCACTGGGAACCTAAATCAACATAATAGAGTACAAGCTCGCTCCATACAATACATACAGCGATGAGGTTCCCAGTGACGTGGTGAATACTCCATGGTGTGGTGATGACTGATTTGTCTGGGTGCCAGTAATTAACACTTAATTGAAAAAGTGAATTGAAGGTGGGAATTTATCATGAAAGACTAGCATTTTGTAATAACCGAAGCTTGAAAAATTTTTCCTAGTCCCTTTAAAGGGAGACGGTGCTCTCATTGGTCAGTAGTCAGGCTCCACAACGTCAGTTAACCGTGACACCTAGCGTGTCACCACCATACTAGCCAGTCTCTGTTCAGTGCACGTGCCATCACTAGGGAGGTTTCGAAATCAAACGATAAACGATAACGTTAACGACAACGTTATTTTTGTACCGAAAATGCAATATAAAATCTGGTTAATGTGTAGTACGAAAAATAACGTTGTCGTAAAATTTAGGTTTATCGTTTGATTTCGAAACCTCCCTACTGACTCAGACCAACCACGGTCTGGTGCAATGGCGTACGTTCAACAGAACGTATCTCAGCGCCATCTGTTGACCAAACGCGGCGAATCCTATAAGTATAGCAGTTGTGGCGATCGGGTGAACCGAAGGGGCGCGAGACACAACTGCGTAGGGCGTTTACGGTTCATTCCCATTTCGCCAAATTGCATTTCGCCAAATTCCCAGTTCGCCAAAAAAGTTCCATTTCGCCAAATCCCATTTTGCCAAATTCCCATTTCGCCAAATTCCCAATTCGCCAAATTCCCATTTTGCCAAATTCCCAATTTGCCAAATTCCCATTTCGCCAAATTGCCATTTGGCCAAGTTCCCGTTTGGCCAAATTCCCTTTTTGCCAAATTCCCATTTCGCCAAATTTGTTATTCAGGCTATAACCCCTAATCTAATGGACCAATCCAATGCAAATGCAAAGTACTTCAAAATAGAGTGTTATGGTTAGGATAAGGCCCTTGGTAATATCAAACTGTTTCACTCAGGATTTGGAAGGGATGGGGCCTATGTCTCCACCTTGAAAAAGGACGGGTGTATTGTGCCACACCCAAGGTTACACAACTCTCGCAGTGTTTGTTCCCTTATGTCAGTGCAGATATATGAAGGGAGCAAACGCTGCAAGAGGAGTGTAAACCCAAGGCATGTCAGAAGAACAAAAGAAAATTAAAATTAAAAGCAATCGTTATCGTTGAAGAATTTACCTAGAAAATAACAACAGTAGGCTATTCTTTGGAATGAATACCATTCGCTTATTACACTTCTGACCCTACATCAATTTCGAACGATTCATTTTGAGAGAACAGAGGGGGTGTCAAGTAAATTTTTGGCAAAACGGGAACTTGGCCAAATGGGAATTTGGCAAAACGGGAATTTGGCGAAATGGGAATTTGGCAAATTGGGAATTTGGCAAAATGTGGTTTTGGCAAAATGGGAATTTGGCCAAATGGGAATTTGGCGAAATGGGATTTGGCAAAATGGGATTTGGCGAAATGGGATTTGGCGAAATGGGAAGTCACCGGGCGTTTACACATGCCATGGAGCAGAGTTGGGTGTGCGTGGGCCATATAGATTTTAAGGAATCAACAAGGATCCCCAAGGAACCCTACGGAATTAACTCCAAATAATGCCAGTGGTATGAGAAAACGACATTACTATGAATGATTACACTGTACAAAAAATCTGCCAAGCAAACGTCCCTAAATATTTTTTTTTGCGATGCATGTTCAAAATAGGCCTAGGCCCCTTATGAGGCTTTCAAAATATTTTGAACATATATCGGAAAAAATTTATAGGCGTTTTCTTGGCGGATTCTTTTTGTACAGTGTCATATACATTCATAATAATGTCGTTTTCTGATATCATTTGCGATATTTGGAGTTAATTCCGTCAGGTTCCTTGGGGATCCTTGTTTTCCAGATTCCTTAAAATCTATATGGCCGTGTGCGTGCTAATTTACGTACCCATGGCCTTATATTACAGGAGGAACGAGAGAAGAGGTGCATCTTTATTGTTCCCTCAGATCTCACAGACCAGGAACGGAATCTACTTGTATCAGTGGAAGATCATCTTAAGCACGTCTACCGATATGAGGTCGATAGGAAAACAGTCGAGGACAACCAGAAGGAGGTTAAGAAGTTGGGAAGAATAGAAAAGTATCTCAACAAGTATGGCAAGATTGTACTTGTTTTTCCGGGTGGCAAAATGACGGAAGGGGATGAAAGCGAGAGCTTGGCGCAGCTGAGGCAGCTGATCAAGACCATTCTACAGCATACAGTACATCAGGTAAACCTAGGCTTCTATTTTAGGTGGCAGATAAAAATGGAAAGAAAAAAGCTTCAGGGCCATATTCAAAAAGGGTGATCACCGCGCGATTAAGACTTAGACGCGCGAACTTCACTAAATGCACACACTTCCCAGGGTCGGATCCAGGGTCGACAGAAAGGGGGGCGTAGCTCGACGGAGTTGGTGAGCACCGAGAGCGCGAAGCCCAGACAATTTAAGGGCTTTTAGATGCATTTTCCTGGCATCTGAGAGCAAAAAACTCGAATTTTTATGTGATTGAATTTTTCTTGCTAAAAGAAAATCACTGCTCTGCCAAAAATGGGTGAAATGTTGGTGAAAACACATATGATGCAGTCCACTGCAGGTCGGGTTGCAAAAGCTGATCGAAAATCTTCTTGCAGTGAACTCTTGTCTTTTGTGGCAAAATAGTTTAAAAAATGAGGGTCGCATTCAAAAAGGATGTTTAAGACTAAGACGCGTGTAACTTCGTCAACTGCATGGGTATGGTGGAAGCAGGGTCGGATCCAGGGAGGTCCACAAGAAAGGTCCAATCAAATTGGAATGGCCTTACGACGCCAGGATTGAAGCAGAAGATAATGCATCACGGGTATTTTCGCGGGCCATGAAATTCATTGTTTATTTACATTTTGTTTGTTTATGTACAGTCGTTCTTTGTCTTATGAGTAATTTGTTAGTGGCATGCCCCTCTAGAAATTATTTTGATACTGAAAATATTCAATTTGGTCGGTTGGCATGTCCTAAAAGTCCAAAATAACATAATGTAAACATCCATGTTTACAAACATTGAATGTAAACAATGAAGTCGTGATACATTGGGTGATATGAATAAAAATCAGTATCTACTAGCTAGTAGTTACTAGAAGTAAAAGCAACTACATGTAGTACCAAGTTTTTACTCCAAGTAGAAGTGAACACTTGAATTCATATGAATAAACAGTTGCATATACTGCAAAGTAATCACTTCTGCCCAACTAGTTTTTACTCGTCTGATCCTGGGTTCACCGTACTGAAATTAATACTGCTGATTATTCATATCCTCGGCAGTATTTACTGTTTTGGAGTAACTACTGCACTAGTATTAAGTAATACTTAGTAGTAGTAGCTACAAGTAATTACTGACAGTAGTTACTCCTGGGCCCAGTTGCACAAAGAATCTTAAGTCTAAGAAAAAACTTAAGTCTGAAATGAAGCCATCTGATTTGCTGAAACCTGGTCACATGATGACTTAAGTCAAACTTCAGACTTAAGATTCTTTGTGAAACTGGGCCCTGTTTTATTTATATAGTCACCAGTAAATATTTCAAAAACTGGAGTAAAAGTTATTACTTATTTTTATTCATATCACCCATTATCTTTAAGGCCTAATTAAACATTAATTGTCTCTCTGTTCTAAATCCTTCAGGAAATCAGGAAGAGGTCCTTTGTATACAGCATCATGTACGGCAAAGATTATGACGCACTACCATCAGAGCTCCAAGATTTCAATATTCGAAGATTCCTGGTTAGCGCCAAGCAAATGCTGACATCTGATCATTGTGCAGAAGACATAGCTTCGTTCTTAGGTAATTCCCAGGAGAGAGGTCTCATGCAGGAGTTATGAGGGCAGGTGCAACATCGATCAGTGTTCCCCGTATTTCTGTGTTTTCCTTATTGTTTCCCTCCTGACGGATTAAGCGGCAACTAACCCAACAATAACCATTCTAGGCCGCGTCTATTGTTGGGGAACACTGAGCTACAGAAACACTCACAGCTGTTACACTTGCCGCACAGAAATTCCGATAGAGCTTGCGGTGCCTATCGGCGGTTGGGAATATGCGTTAAAACTAACTGCCGATAGGCGCAGGTGGCACTGTCGGACTTTCTGTGCGGTCGGCCCAGATTCCTTCTCTGTATCCAAATGGATGAAAACCTGTGGTGCTTCCTAATTCGGGCGATACAGATGTCCCTTAGCTTACTGACTTCCCACTAAGGGGACAATGTGAACCCTCAGAGTGGAGAAATCCCACCAAGGGGACAATGTGAACCCTCAGCGTTGAGAAATCCCACTAAGGGGACAATGTGAACCCTCAAAATAGAGAAATCCCACGAAGGAGACAATGTGAACCCTCAGAATAGAGAAATCTCACTAATGTGAACCGTCAGAGTTGAGAAATCCCACTAAGGGGACAATGTGAACCCTCAGAGTTGAGAAATCCAACTAAGGGGACAATGTGAACCCTCAGAATAGAGAAATCTCACTAATGTGAACCGTCAGAGTTGAGAAATCCCACTAAGGGGACAATGTGAACCCTCAGAGTTGAGAAATCCAACTAAGGGGACAATGTGAACCCTCAGAATAGAGAAATCTCACTAATGTGAACCGTCAGAGTTGAGAAATCCCACTAAGGGGACAATGTGAACCCTCAGAGTTGAGAAATCCAACTAAGGGGACAATGTGAACCCTCAGAATAGAGAAATCTCACTAATGTGAACCGTCAGAGTTGAGAAATCCCACTAAGGGGACAATGTGAACCCTCAGAGTTGAGAAATCCAACTAANCCACTAAGGGGACAATACGAACCATCAGGGTTGAGAAATCCCACTAAAGGACAATGTGAACCCTCAGAATAGAGAAATCTCACTAAGGGGACAATGTCTACCCTCAGAGTTGAGAAATCCCGCTGAGGGGACAATGTCTACCCTCAGAGTGGAGAAATCCCACTAAGGGGACAATGTCTACCCTCAGAGTTGAGAAATCCCTCTGAGGGGACAATGTCTACCCTCAGAGTGGAGAAATCCCACTAAGGGGACAATGTCTACCCTCAGAGTGGAGAAATCCCACTAAGGGGACAATGTCTACCCTCAGAGTTGAGAAATCCCGCTGAGGGGACAATATTGTCTACCCTCAGAGTGGAGAAATCCCACTGAGGGGACAAAGTGAACCCTCAGATAGGAGAAATCCTGCTATGAGGAGAGAGACCAACACATCTGAATCAACTCAAAATCGTGTGACTTATTCTTACAGAAGCAGAGCCAGATAACCTTGATATCAAGCTGACATTCCGGAATTTTGGTAATGGACTTGCTTGGTCCTTCTACATAGGATATCTCAGCCATATGCTTCCAGGTAAGATATGTACATGAACACATGTACATGTATGTGAACGTGAAATTCATGTAGTTGCCGCTTGATACATGCAGTATTCTCCACATGGCTTTTCTTGGGCGCCCCACCCTACCTTGGCAAAAGATGCATTTTACCACCCTCCCTAAGAAGTAGCCACCCTACCTTACAGTGCAATTTTGTAATGGTTCTCTTTAATGCACTCCCCTATCTTAAATTGGTGACACCCTATCTTAATTTGCAAAGAAATTGGAAATTCTGGAATTTCAAGTGTACCACCCTATGTTAAGAAATCCGTGTGGAGAACGCTGCATGGGTCAACAGTGTTGTTAACATATTATCTAGTAGGCCTATTCCTGGTTACAGCTATAACAAGCATTTTTTTTCTGTAATTTTTTACATGGTTTAGACCTGAAGTACAGCTTGGTCAATAAAAGATGGTACCAAGGGAACCCCGACGACATCCCTTACGAGAACATATCAACCAGAATGCTGATTTACCCGAGGACTGAGCAGAGGGGAGGCAGGAGTGAGCGGATGATTATCCATCAGCATGAGAAGCCAAAAGATGTCGCTGCTATTGATAGGAAATATGAAGCTGATGTGAGGGAGGTGAGAGCCCCAGCAGGAGACGAGGTAAGCCGCGGAATATATTGGCTCCAATTCAATTTCCAAGGGTTAAAAATTCTAAAATACCTTGGTATCTCGTGCGTATGTTTCAATGGATAATGCATTACCCTCATTCTGAATGCAGCGGGTTTGGCTGACACAACCAAGAACCCCACCCAGTGTTTCCAAAATGGCGTCTGGCGTCCAACATTTCTCGCTTCGAGCATTCAGCGAAGTATAGTGCTGCGAATGTCGGCCAGATGGATACTCAGTGACCTATCCCAAGGACGTTTTCTACCATCAGCTAGGGGAACCCGGGGCAAAGTAACCACCAAAATATATTTAACCCTTGTGCCAATCTAAGAAGACAAAATTCTTGGATGGTGAATACAACTTTCATAACAGGGGTAGCACTTCACACAGACAACAACTGTGCGAGGGCCTACAAACCTGTAGGCCTACCCACATCGTGCCTACATCGTGTACATCCGTGTGAGCAGTGCTAACACAGCAAGCTGCACGAGTCGAAATAAGATTGCAGGGTGCTTTTCTTCAACAGACTATCCGCGGGATATTTAGCTAATATGGGATAGGTCACTGAGTATCCATCTCGCCGACATTCTTTGTAGTACTTCGCTGAATGCTCGAAGCGAGAAATGTTGGACGCCAGCGCCATTTTGGAAACACTGAGCGGGGTTCTTGGTTGTGTCACCCAAACCCGCTGCATTCAGAATGAGGCTAATGCATTATCCATTTGAAACACACGCACGACGAGATACCAAGGTCGTATTTTAGAATAGAACATTATGGCACTGACAGAGATTCAACGTGACTCCACCTCAATTTCCATCTTTTCCAGCGTTACTTCGGTGTAGCTGATTTTGTGAACTGCCTTCAACTGCTCATTGATATCAGAGATGACAAGACTATGAGTGGTGAAACAGAGAGCACAGAATTTTTCAAGATGAGTGAAGACGACATGGAGAAGCAAGGCCGATACTTCGCTGAGAGGTTGAAGCTGATTCTTGACAGGCAAAGTTTAGAGAACCTCAACAGGTTGATGTATGGCAATGATAGAAGGATGGATGTCGACCCCTCCATGTTCATGCTCCTGGAGTACAAGGATACTATCAGTAAGTCTACCAAGACGGTGCACAGTAGAAACAATTCGGTAACGGGAATGATTGTTCACGAAGTGACGTTATTTTCGTGCCAGATCATTTCTTGTCACACGGGTTTTTTCAGTTAATATTGCACCAATTGGCACGAAATTTCACTAATAAGTGTAACGTAACACCAAATAATGTCTCGTGTAGTAGAATTTACGTATCATTTGGGTTTTTTCCCAAAATCGACACTTTTGTTTGGGAGCACGATCGCGATGTATGGAGAATGTATAGAGCATCACAAAACTCAAAGTTTGTGTACAAAATAACGAGAGCATGCCAAAAAATCAAAAGAATACATCACCTTTACACAACGATGTGTATCAAGTCTCCTCCCCTATTTATTTTGAGCCGTATGTAATCCTTTATCACCGAGAAATAAGCATAAAAGTCCAGAATTGCCCCGTAGCAGACGAGTCAGGTCGCCATTTTTAGATCCACGCATAACCGACGTGTATGGAGAGACGATGTGTGTGTACAGACATACAGTGCACGAATGTTCAGGTAGCCTTCTTGGGACTAAAGGGATGCCTTATGGATGAGTTGATAATTGGGGTCAGAACATCTATACCCCCAGCAACCCGGGCCA
The DNA here is from genome assembly GCA_002633025.1 of Notospermus geniculatus. NCBI lineage: Eukaryota > Metazoa > Nemertea > Pilidiophora > Heteronemertea > Lineidae > Notospermus > Notospermus geniculatus. The sequence goes on along the minus strand of NMRB01000785.1, from coordinate 217,358 downwards.
GCAACTAACTGCAATCTCATGATCTGAACGTCACTTCGTGAACCCGGTCGCCACCCGGCTTGTTATATATTTCAGTTACAAGAGGCTCGCTGTTTCGCGAGTCCAATCCAGTTAATACACCGGTAAATAATGATGTTAATATTGACCTTCTGCAAGCGGCCGGTTAGGCTATACGACGACGTTTATCTATTGTGTGAGTGCACCCAAACAATAGATAAACGTAGTAGTATGGCCTAACCGCTAACCGGGCGCTTGCAGAAGCTCACTATTTATAGCCTACACCCACTTTTTAAACTTCGATGCAATACAAAACTATCCCCATACGCATTTGGGAATGGTTGCATCTGCTTAGCAGCTGATGTCGCCCGTTTTTGCAGGGCCAGCAACTTTGGACGAACAGGCGGATTTCCTATTTGAAGACTTGAAAGAAGCGAGCAAACAGGCCCCGGAGTCTATGGAATGCGACCAGACGCCCTCAGGTGAACCCACTGGAGAGACAGGTGTCCTGTTCCTCTCTGAGGTCAAAAATGATGTGATGAAATTCGTCAGGGAGCAATTGAAAACCACCAGCATTGGGTTGAGATTTGATCAGGCAAATGAATTGGTAGGAAAATCAAAGAACATCTTCTTGGTACTGACGGATGCTCTGGTCCAATCGGATCACTTTGAAGATTTGTTGTACAACATTCTTCACCACGGCTATAAGAAGAAGAACAGCAGGTGAGTTTGGTGAGCGACAGAAATATACGTGACCCAATGCCACCAAATTATTATGTGCATATTACCCTTAATCTCGCTAAGATGTTTTATGAATATGACCTTATGATAGGTACCCCACTTAGGCGTCAAAATAGGTAACCCTCCTACGTTTATATCACTTGTGGATAGGCCGGTCGCGAATTTTTTTTCCTAACTGATACATGTATATCCATTACGACCAACTTTTTTCCCAACCTATAGCAAAAGCTAATCCTAATCCTAATTTTAATCCTAATCCTCATACTACTCCCAACACTAACCCTAACCCTTACACCATTAACCCACCATTCACTTCGTAAATTTCATTTCGTAATGGATATACTGGTTAGGAATCTATACTGGTTGGGAAAAAAAATCGCAGGCCGGTCACCTCCGTATGTAGGGTGCCTAGAAGTTAGGTGCACCCATGTTAGAAAATTATATGAATACGGACCCTGGGGTGCAAACTTCACGCCTACTTATATTTCAGATTTTTGGTATGTTTGGACTGTCTTACAATTACAACTGCCAACCAACCAGCTCTGGGACTCCTGGTGCTCTTCAAACGAATCAGCTATAAGTATGGATGGCAAGAGCTAGTGAAGGCTGAACTTGAAGGTCAGTGACTATTCAGGGGTCTACTCTAATGAGCACTTATATTGTCAACTTCTGGTACTAACAAATCGGATAAAATCGAATTAAATCTCGCCTTTCACAACTTTTTGTTTGTTTTTGAGCGTAAACTCATAAATATATTTCAGTTACAAGAATATTTATCAAGATGGATATAAAAATAGATATATATTGCCACCTTTTGTCAACAGCCGGGCGGTGATTGCGTCATTTTCCAATACCACAGTTTTGCCTTTCGCCCCAGTGTTGGAGAATGTATGATTATAATGAATACGTGTGTGTGGGTACCCTAGGAACGAGAGTTACTCTACAAGGGGCGAGGTTGATAAGTGGTATTTAACAACATTGTCAATAGAGGTCTCTCTTAACGTCGGTATGTTTAGCGCAGGATAGAGAAGGAATACAGTCATGACAGTGCCCCTTTAAGTATTCCCCAAGCCTGATCATAAACTCTGTCGATGACTTTTACAGGTGACCCTCAAGAAATCGGCCACTCGCTCCTGATGAGAAATGTGGGAACTGGGCTTGCCCTCAGTTATTATTACCGATTTCTTAAGATCAGATTTCCAGGTAGGTGCAACCATTTCATCGACTCTTCCCTTCAATCATGAAATAATACCAAGGAATCAACCATAAAGGTTTAACTGCGAACGATGAGCTTACTGAGGGATACACTTCATGTGTTGCCACCAGATGTCTCTCACTGCCTGAATTTTGGCTTTACGTAATAGGCACGAGCTTCAACTTTTTTTGTGGTGAAGAGGTACATGAACCTGCCAACATGATGCTTTGAATTCCATTTCTGACGATAACTGAGCTATTCAGCACAATTAGTGTTCCATGTACAAATGTACGTCAGCCTATTCAAATGTACACCGATGACCCTGAACACACATCGTTCGTGGGGTTCTCATTAATTCAGACCTTTTGTATCATAAGATCAACTAGTCGGAATTCAACAAAATTTGCAGTGAATGTGCAGAAGGGTCTTGCCTATCACATGGAAACGTCAGAATGCAAATCTGTTGGGTTTTAAAGGGATATTGTCCACATTTATAAAATGCTAAATTTGTCAGTTGAACCTTTATGGTTGATTCCTTTATGATAATACTAGAGCACATAGAAAATCTATTGTTCAGGAGGGGCCCAAAGAAAACAGCTCGCCTCAAAAGGAAGTCACTGTAAAATACGAAAATCTAGTTTCACATACTCGTATAATCTGAGAAAATTATCAAATTGTGTTTCAGACATGAAAACTATCGTGAGCAGGACACCCGGACTTGAGGAGATGGTGAAAACGGGCCGAATGTCCTACAAGCTGTTCATTCTCCTTCCATCATCACACGAGACGGCAAGAAAATTGTCCGAGGCAGATCCGAGAATCAAAAACAAAGATGAAGCTAATGATTGTGATGAAATAAAGAAGTTCCAGGTGCCCGAGATCGAACGTGGGCGCCGAAAATACACGCCACAGTTGCACAGTATTGAAGATACTGAAGAAAATGGGCGGACAAAGGTTAGTGAACGAACTGTGTAGGCCTAGTTATCGTTATACCACCTTGCGACTGGAAGCAACTGAACGCAACAGTCGCTATGGATGTACGCGTTCAGCGCACATCGGTTACGACTGGTCATTGCGGCAACAAGTGGCACAATCCAGTCTTCAATCTGGAGCGCGCACATCGGACAGGCAACTGAACTGAATGCTACACGGAAATTGTCGATGTCTTCCGATGGGCCACTCGGGATTCCGTCACATGATCAGGTGTGTTCCACAAACAAAGGAAATTCATTGCCAGCGCGCGCACATCGAAAGCGACTGAAGAGAACTAGAAGCAACGTTCGGCAACGAGTAGAACATGAGCAACTGGCTGGAACTAGCGGCAACACGGTCGGAAATAGCGTTGCCGGTGGGCGCACATCGGCTGTTTGAGCATCTGATCAGTTGCTGCTGTTTCCAGCCAGTCGCCCACCGTTGCCGGAAACGCCATTGCCGGTAGTTGCTTCCACACTCTTAGCCGAAAAGGTTCTTTGGTGCCACACCAGGAGAACCCTCTGATTTAAGAACCCTCGAGTTTTTTGAGAACCTTTAGAGGTTCCAGATAGAACCTTTCCCTCAGAAAATGGAACCTTTATGGGTTCTTTGGCGACAGAAAGGTTCTATATGGAACCCTCTCGGGTTCTTTACAGAAGGTTCTACATAGAACCTTGGGGTTCCTCTGGTGTGGCACAAAGAACCCCTAAAGAACCTTTTTGGCTAAGAGTGCAGTCTCAAGGTCGATTTGCGCTAGGCTTTTAAGTATACTGACCTTCTGCGTAGATAACTGGGCCAATGGTCGGAGATTGTGACCCTTGCCAGTCGGATGATGACAGAAATCCACTCTCTATTATAAAGTTGTCCCCTTGTGTTCCAGTACCTTGCCTTCGTTGAGTACAACACCCAGAGTAATACATTTCTGAAAATGAAGAAAACAGGGGTGATGGATGAGGATGTCTTCGCAGAGGAATCAGAAGATTTCATCAACAAACTCAGAGCCATCGTGGACCATAAAAATGAACCAGAAGGATTGAAGGACTGGCTGAGATTTTTAGTATACGACGGTGGGTTTTTCGCATTTGCTCTATTAGAACACTTTTGCATTGCTTTTTCATAAAGATAACAAACTTGAAAAGACGCCATGGGCGTATGCTAGAAGCTTCCTTAACTCTAAGGTTAGTCTCGGNACTGACGGATGCTCTGGTCCAATCGGATCACTTTGAAGATTTGTTCTACAACATTCTTCACCACGGCTATAAGAAGAAGAACAGCAGGTGAGTTTGGTGAGCGACAGAAATATACGTTACCCCAATGCCACCAAATTATTATGTGCATATTACCCTTAATCTCGCTAAGATGTTTTATGAATATGACCTTATGATAGGTACCCCACTTAGGCGTCAAAATAGGTAACCCTCCTACGTTTATATCACTTGTGGATAGGCCGGTCGCGAATTTTTTTTCCTAACTGATACATGAATATCCATTACGACCAACTTTTTGCCCAACCTATAGCAAAAGCTAATCCTAATCCTAATTTTAATCCTAATCCTCATACTACTCCCAACACTAACCCTAACCCTTACACCATTAACCCACCATTCACTTCGTAAATTTCATTTCGTAATGGATATACTGGTTGGGAATCTATACTGGTTGGGAAAAAAAATTCGCAGGCCGGTCACCTCCGTATGTAGGGTGCCTAGAAGTTAGGTGCACCCATGTTAGAAAATTATATGAATACGGACCCTGGGGTGCAAACTTCACGCCTACTTGTATTTCAGATTTTTGGTATGTTTGGACTGTCTTACAACTACAACTGCCAACCAGCCAGCTCTGGGGCTCCTGGTGCTCTTCAAACGAATCAGCTATAAGTATGGATGGCAAGAGCTAGTGAAGGCAGAACTTGAAGGTCAGTGATTATTCAGGGGTCTACTCTAATATGAGCACTTATAGATATTCCTACCAGTTACGTCACTGGTCAAGACCCATTTTTAATTCCTGCAGATGGTAGCAGTGTGGGTGGGGTAGTTTTGGAGGCGAGGGTCTCTGATTTCTATTCCAAATGAGATACATATTATGAGAATTGCTTTTGATTTGCTTAAAGGCGCTCAAATTCGAATTGTAAACATTACGGTGTGCCACCTATTGTCAACTTCTGGTACTAACAAATCGGATAAAATCGAATTAAATCTCGCCTTTCGTAACTTTTTGTTTGTTTTTGAGCGTAAAATCATAAATATATTTCAGTTACAAGAATATTTATCAAGATGGATATAAAAATAGATAATATTAATATTTTGGTATACACGGTGCTGCCATCTGTCGCAGGAAAATAATTATTATAGTCAACCATGTAAATAAACAAACCGCAATGTTTACAATTCGAACTAGAGCACCTTTAAAGTTCATTGTGAGAATGATCTACCAATGCCTTGTTGCCGTTACATTTACCTCTCATACTAACATTTAAAGGGGCACGATATTGTCACTTTTTGTCGACAGCCAGGCGGTGATTGCGTCATTCTCCAATACCGCAGTTTTGCCTTTCGCCCCGGTGTTGGAGAATGTATGATTATAATACAATGAATACATGTATGTGGGTACCCTTGGAACGAGAGTTACTCTACATGGGACGAGGTTGATAAGTGGTATTTAGCAACATTGTCAATAGAGGTCTCCCTTAATGCAGGTATGTTTAGCGCAGGATAGGGAAGGGATACAGTGCCCCTTTAAGTAGTGCCCAAGCCTGATCACAAACCATGTCGATGACCTATATTTACAGGTGACCCTCAGGAAATCGGCCACTCTCTCCTGATGAGAAATGTGGGAACAGGACTTGCCCTCAGTTACTATTACCGATTTCTGAAGATCAGATTTCCAGGTAGGCGCAACCATTTCATCGAGGTTGCCTTTCAGGCCGACTCTTCCCTACAATCATGAAATAATACTGGAGCACTGGGAAGATAAAGCAGCAATCTCGTACCCAGAGTTCAATGGCGCGGCTTATTTTTTAAAACCTCCCGTGCGCTGCTTTTAACGATCTAGTTCAGCTTTAAACTCTGGAAAGGGCTAGACCGGTACTACTTTTGCACAATGCAAATGCATTGTTCAAGGCGGATGAATTTCTGACCGTTGCACAACCAATTGCGTAGGGATTTGAAAGAGTTCGTACTTTGTTCCTCAATAAAACATTGAATACCCAACGGAATGTTAAAATAGTAGTATTTTTACAAATACCTGAACAAATTCTAATTTTTGGTATGATTATTTTATCAAATAAGTTGTAAAAATCGATGAGCACAAGATTCTTTTGCTGGGTTCCAGCCCTTTTCAGAGGTCTGAGCCGAGGAATGACGGTGGCGACCTCTTCAGATTGATAAAGCAGGACTGTGATTGATAAAATCATTCGGGAAATAACCTTTAAAAGAAACGTTTCCGATTTCGGACTCGCACCGCTTCCGATTTCAGACTCCAAATCTGAATTTGAAAACTGTCAGGGCTTCCGAATTACTTGAAAATCAGGATATGCGAAATGAACATTCGGGATTTTTTCAAGCTATCACATTGGGTGATATGAATAAAAATAAGTCATAACTTTTACTCCAGTTTTTGAAGTATATACTGGTGACTACATGTATATGAATAAAACAGGAGTAATTACTGTAAGTAATTACTTGTAGGTACTACTACCGTACTCGGACTCGATCGAGTACGGTAAAAATACGAAAATCTAGTTTCACATACTCGTATAATCTGAGGAAATTATCAAATTGTGTTTCAGACATGAAAAGTTTAGTGAGGAGGACGCCTGGACTTGAGGACATGGTAAAAACGGGCCGAATGTCCTACAAGTTGTTCATTCTCCTTCCATCATCACACCAAATCACAAGAAGATTGTCCGAGGCAGATCCGAGAATCAAAAACAAATCTGAAGCTGATGATTGTGATGAAATAAAGAACTTCCAGGTGCCCGAGATCGAACGTGGGCGCCGAAAATACACGCCACAGTTGCACAGTATTGAAGATACTGAAGAAAATGGGCGGAAAAAGGTTGGTGAACGAACTGTGTAGGCCTATTCATTCCACTCCCAGTGGCGCAAGGTTTATCAACGCTTGCTCCGCAACGGCTGGGTCAAATTTGACGAAACATACGTCAATCGACTTGTCTTTCTTGTCGGTATCTTTCTGCTATCTTCATTTTTCGCGTAAGGCTGACATAACGGATCCCTTTCTCAAAACCCATTTCATTTCGCCATGGTGTTCAGTGCAGATAACACGTGCGCGATGCATTGCGTCATTTCAAAATGGCCGCCATTTAGGTCGTCAACACAAACTGATTTGTGAAGGAACATTTTATTATCACGTTTTGCGGGAAAATGAAGGGATGATGCCTGTAGCGGCAAAAAAGACAAATCGATTGATGTATGGTATGTCAAATTCGGCCCAGCCGTTGCGGAGCTATCGTTGATAAACCTCGCGCCACTCGGAACTGGAATGGAGAGTAGTTATCGTTAGACCACCTTGGAGTCGACCATCGACCTTGCGACTGGAAGCAAATGAACGCAACAGTCGCTATCGATGTACGCGTTCAGCGCACATCGGTTACGACTGGTCATCGTCATTGCGGCAACAAGTGGCACAATCCAGTCTTCAATCTGGAGCGCGCACATCGGACAGGCAACTGAACTGAATGCTACACGGAAATTGTCGATGTCTTCCGATGTATCGCAAGCCGTCCCTGCCATAAATCCACCATGCTGTAATTATTTACTACCATGCTAGTAAATATTTTCTACCATGGTAGTAAATAATTCTTACCTAGGTAATAAATATTACTACCGTGGTAGTATTTAATTCTTACCTAGGTAATAATTCGAATTATTACCTAGGTAGTATTTAATTCTTACCTAGGTAATAATTATTTACTACCATGGTAGTATTTAATTCTTACCTAGGTAATAATTCTAATTGGCCGGGTTTATTTGCACAGCAGCTGTGTATGCAAGGCAGGTTATAGCGCTTGGAGGCACAGCTGCTGTGCGTCCAGTACGTACGGATTTTCTTATGTGCACAGCAGACTCCGCCTACTGTATAATAACAGACTCCGCCTACTTTCGCTGTAGAAATAAGGACGGGAATTGTCTTGGATANACCATGGAAGTATTCTTCCATGATGACACAAACACCCTGAAAATTGCCCACTAAAATTGCCTAACAAGGACTACGTCCCGTCCGCTAATTTTTTCCCTTGGCCGTTCGGTGGATTCCGAGTAATTTCAGTAAACAAAAAGCCAAAAGAAAAAACACAGGAAAAATAAAGACAGGAAAAGAAAAAGACAGGAAAAGCGGCGAAAAAAAAATCGCCCCTATCGGGAGTCGAACAGGGGACCTGCGGTGTATAAGGCGAACGCTCTAACCGATTGAGCTACCGAGACATCTGGCAGCCACGAGACATGCTTATCGGTGGGCATGAATATTAATTAGCTGAACGTGCATGCAAGAAAATTATTCGTAGCTGTGCAAATAACCACTTCGATTCGAATTATTACCTAGGTAAGAATTAAATATTACCATGGAGGTAAATAATTATTACCTAGGTAAGAATTCGTACTTCCGTTTCCGAAGTACGAATTATTACCTAGGTAAGAATTAAATACTACAATGGTAGTAAATAATTATTACCTAGGTAAGAATTAAATACTACCAAGGTAGTAAATAATTATTACCTAGGTAAGAATTACATATTACCATGGTAGAAAATATTTACTAGCATGGTAGTAAATAATTACAGCATGGTGGATTTATGGCAGGGACGGCTTGCGATACCGATGGGCCACTCGGGATTCCGTCACATGATCAGGTGTGTTCCACAAACAAAGGAAATTCATTGCCAGAGCGCGCACATCGAAAGCGACTGAAGACAACGAGAAGCAACGGTCGGCAACGAGTAGAACATGAGCAACTGGCTGGAACTAGCGGCAACACGGTCGGCAATAGCGTTGCCGGTGCGCGCACATCGGCCTGTTTGAGCATCTGATCAGTTGCTGCTGTCCCAGCCAGTCGCCCACCGTTGCCGGAAACACCATTGCCGTTAGTTGCTTCCAGTCGCAAGGTCGATGTGCGCTAGGCTTAAGTATACTGACCTTCTGCGTAGATAACTGGGCCACATGGTCGGAGATTGTGGCTCTTGCCAGTCGGATGATGACAGAACGCCACTCTCTATTATAAAGTTGTCCCCTTGTGTTCCAGTACCTTGCCTTCGTCGAGTACAACACCCAGAGTAATACATTTCTGAAAATGAAGAAAACAGGGGTGATGGACGAACATGTATTCGCAGAGGAATCAGAAGATTTCATCAACAAACTGAGAGCCATTGTGGACCATAAACATGAACCAGCAAGATTGAAGCACTGGCTGAGATTTTTAGTATACGATGGTGGGTTTTTCGCATTTGTTGCATAAGAACACTTTTGCATTGCTTTTTCATAAAGATGACAAACTTGAAAAGACGCCATGGGCGTATGCTAGAAGCTTCCTTAACTCTAAGGTTAGTCTCGGGCACCCAGCCGTTCAATACACTCCGCAAACTACGTGATATGAACGTCTGGGCCACACCGACATTTCCACTGTAATACAGTGCATTGTGGGTAATGCTGTAGAAGGTCACGTGACATAAGATGGTTGCTTCCATTAATGGATAATATTTCACCTCACAACCTTCCAAAATGTCTGAATCTCGCAATGAATCGATTGCTGAAGTGATCTGAAACAGCGTAGCCTACTGGATAGCATCAACTTACTGGAGTTGAATTCCAGGCTGAAAACTGAGCAGGAATTGTGTATCCGTGTGGAAGACGTCGTCGAGAAATCCCAACTGACATTTTATGGTCGTCGCCATGATGAGATCACATGATCACTTCTCTTGCCCAATCACCAGCCGGATTTTGATTTTCAAATGGGAGGAATCGGCGGATGAGAATGAATGACTGGCTCTGTCCCTGATTAGCCAATCAGCGACGGGTGTGGAAATAAAATCACCGTCACAACAGAATCGTCGCTCTGTCCCAGACCCTCGTATGCTGTGCATTATACAGGGTCTGGGCGCCCGAGACTACTCTAAGGTTTACCTTTAGCTATTGTTTGCAGGGTAGAATACAAAAGTTGAAAGTGGGCATCAGAGTTAAGAGGCTTCTAGAATACGGGCCAATATCGCTCGCCCAGAGATACGGCGTTCCCTGTTTTCGGTTGCTCCATGTGTAGGCCCTACCTCGGGCTTCATATACGCCCTCATCACTCTGCTCGGAATGAGCACAGTTCATAACAAACCGATCTACAGCTAGCATTACACATAACAATCTTATGCCAAGGTTAGAAATGTACCAAACAGCCAAACTACCATGTTTTTTAAACTCATTATTTTGTGTAGTTGCACTATTTTGCGGCGAATCACACGTATGTATATCGGTATCGGCCGTTCAGGCAGAAATAGTTTCCATTTTAGAAGCAACCGAATCGACGGCAAATCAGATTCGTTGAATTTGATCATGTGATTTTTTTAAAGGGTAAACATAATCACATGCTACCTTTAGGCCAGCCATCTTGATAGTTTGTCATTCATACGCATCCTGAAAACACCATGGGTTCTTAGTTCTCGCTCCCTTCGGCACCGCATATAAACGTTTGTGTGCGGTGAGGAAGGGAGTGAGCGCTGAGACCCTGGGCCCAGTTTCACAAAGAAACTTAAGTCTAAAGTTTGACTTAAGTCATCATGTGACCAGGGTTTCAGCAAATCAGATAACTTCATTTCAGACTTAAGTTTTTTCTTAGACTTAAAGGACCACTGTATTGCATCTTTCTGTCGACAGCCGGCGCCACCGGCACCATGCTCCAATACTGTAGTTAAGCCTTTCGCCCCAGTGTTGGAGAATGTATGATTACAGTCTCGGTCACCCAGCCGCTGGGGATCGAACAAGTTTGTGTAGCAGTACTGCGGAACGAAACGGCTGGCTGCGCGAGACTAGTTGCATGCGGTAGTTTACCAAGTCGTTAATAGAGGTCACCCCCTTAAAGGCCCGTTTCCACTTGAGCGTTTTACGCCGCGTTTTGACGCTTTCCCATTGTTTGGAAGCAGAGCGGCGGAAAATAACAAAAGATTTGACGCATCACGCGGCGTAAAACGCTCTAGTGGAAACGGGCCTTAACGCGGGTAGGTGTAACGCAGGATTGGGAAGCAATACTGTGGTCCTTTAAGATTCTTTGTGAAACTGGGCCCTGTTGTTCATACGGGAAAATAACCACGGCGGGTGCACTGCCATTTGAAGGCATGTCAGTGAGGTGAAACCGTCTGACCTCTGTGTTGGACACAGTCATGAGAAACGAGGCCGACAGTTTTTTGGAGAAGATGCTCTGCTGCGATATCATCATATTCTAAAGTCATATTCTTATTTCAGACCAGAGGAAGGGTTTCAGCCTTGCCGACTATATTCTGGCGCACGTGAAATGCGAGATACGCGTGGAAAATGGACGCCTTCCAGTTGTCAATCAGTGATATGCTTTATATATCAGCTGCTGCAAGGAAGGTGTGTCACGTGACATCTATTCAAATCCAAGAGAAGAAGCCTGATTTAGAGCCCTCCTATATATCCTGGGGACATAGGCCTCATGAATTTAGTTTCTACAGAAGTGTATCATGCACATCAAGATTTCGGATTCTGTGAACCGGCTTTGACACAGTGTGCAGTAAAAAGACGCCATATGAAATCCACTCCCCAGATGATTATTAAAATGTAACTATCACCTATCTAAAACTTCCAAGAACGTCGTCTTTCGAGTCCCAGGAGAATGACACCTGGATAATTCACCTCCAGTTTCGCAAGCGAACGAACCTGTTCAAAGCACTCCGGATACTTCAATGTCGGGAAGACAAGAAGAGGAACGGTGAACCTGCTGTAGTTCGCACCAGTGCTCGAGTGAAAACGAAGCCCGTACGGGCAAAGGACTACGGAATGAACTCACGCGTTCTATGACGCGTATTTCCCGCAAAAACCTAAAGCCCGCTGCCGCACACTGGAGCTACCTGCTGAGCAAAAAGTCAGTCGAGACCGTTTGCTCAGCAGATAGCTCGCGTGTGCGCGTATTTTTCGGTGCGTTTTTTCTGCCTCGCGAGGCAGAAAACTCACCGAAAATACGCGCACACGCGAGTTCTAATCCGGACCAATTCTTACAAGACAAGGATCCGTCTAATTTGAGTTGGTCGTGAACACTGGACCCAGGGAATAAGTGCTACCAACTTCTGTTCCCCTATACTCTGTTCTTGTCTTCTGTTTCGTGTTATGATACATAGGCTAGACATCTAAAGGGGCTGATTGAGTTTTGTAAGTGCGCCGTAAAGGTGTAATGGTGAACATCATCATCTTGGGGTTCATGTGCTGGTCACCTCTGTTCCCCGCTTCTTACCGCATTGTTTCATTTGTCTGAATTTATCAAATATTGTATTTTCAAAACAACTTGTGTTGTACAATGGTTCAAATCACGCAGTTATGAACCCGCAGTTATGAACACTTGTGAATTTTCCGTTGATATGAATCTCGTGATCTTGTTAGAGTAAAGCTAGGAATCCACTGCTGATTTTCTGCGTTGCGACTTGCTTTGCAACCTGCGACTCGCGACTGAATACGAACACAAGGAACTGACACCGGTCGCCGACCGATTGCCGACTGAAATTGACCACATCTTTTCCATTGGCGGAAATCACGTATAGCTGGTCCACTACGGCGATCGAGTGCCCAGTTGCAACGCAACCCAGTTGCAAAGCGAGTCTCAACGCGAAATCAGCTAGAAAATCAATGGTGGATTCCCCGCTTTAGTGTTTATAGTGTTCAACTTTTGAGTTAATCTTTCCTAGTGTTTTTGAACTACTTGATTTTGTCATTGATCTTGTGCGTAGCGTTGTGGCTAACTTGTTCTAGAAACACCCCTCTCTTTGTGGACTCGTGGACTTTCAAAAAAATTGAGAAAGAGGGATAGGCCTACCTACACTGGGAAATTGACGTACATCTGACGGACGTATGGCGTATATACGGCATACGTCCTGGATACCGTATATAAAAGTAGCTAGATTCAATTTGTATGTACGTCATCGTATGTGCGCGGGATATGTGGCGTATGGATGTACGTATGCCCTACGTACGGCATATACTCGGCGGACATATTTTTCCGTACGTATAGCAAGGTTCATTGGCACACGGAATTGGTCCGGTTCAGGTCCGTAAAAAATCTATCAAATGGACTTCAGCGTTGTCGTATCCGGAAAACTAGGAGCAAACGGACTGGAAACGGATCGGATCCGTGTGCCAATGAACCTTGCTTAAGCCATACGTACACCGTACATGTACGTCCGCCGTATGTAGGCGTACGTCATTTTGCCTGTGTAGTGAGTGCAACATCTGCCTGTTCATATTCAAGATGGCGACTGCCGCTTCTGTCGTGGTCCGTCTCGTCTCCTTATTTTTGACGGCCTGACGGAGGAGGAGGACTATTTGTGAGAGAGGCAATTGGTGAGCTGATAGAACAAATAAGACTTTATATGCTGATGCTATTCTGGTTGGAATTAGCCAGCAGAGATATAAGTAATAACAACTTTTTCCAAGGTGGATTTTAAGTTGAATGCATGCTATACATAGAGACTGTACATTTACATATACATGTACGCACGTGCCAGTCAAATCACTTGCCACAAAAAGGACATTCCTGCATACCCAAAGTTTCGTTACGCATGATTAATCGTCAATGGCTACGAAAACGATTGCCGATCAGTTTTCCACACCGAACGTAGGGGTGGGTGATCAAGTGAAGCGAAAGAACGATCAGAGATCGCCCGATCAGGACTCAACAAGCCCAGAACACAAAATGTCGAAGCAAGACACTGATCAGGGTGAACCAGAAAAAGATGAGGCAGTACGACAGGAAATACCCTTTGAGGAAAACGCACCTGAGCAGAAAATGATAAATCAGTCGTTACTAGCATTCATGGTATACTCGTTGCAATCGGGAACAGTGCACAACGTAAAGAAAGCCGCACTCGGCTTCTTTACGGCGGAGCAAATCTTAGAAGCCAAAAACGTCCTCTGGGACTGTGATAGTGCCCTATTGGGTAACAAAATTAAGAGAAAAACTACTTCTCTTCGAAAGGAAGAAGAAGCAAATGTTGAAGATATCATCTCGGCTCTCTCAAAGCTTGACAAAGATGGCAAAATGCCTCTCTTTGTGGTTTCTGCGTATAACCTGGGACAAATACCAAGGTCTCCGCCAGAGGAACTAAACAGTCTGTCCCTACTGGATAGGTTAAATAAACTGGAGAACAAAGTTAGCCAAATCGCCGAAACCGTAGTCATGAACTCAAATGATATCTGTAATCTCGAAATCAAGCAGAAGCAGACAGTCGATTCACCAGAAGTCGCCGCCGGTAGCATTCCACCTGTCTCGGTCTCAAAGCCGCAACCTGAGGACAGCCTCCAAGGCCAGGGCCAGTCGGTCTGGGACGGACACGTCCCCAGTTCGATTAGAGAAAGTAGGAAAGCACAATCTGATAACGGACCGACGTTCAGTTCCATCTATGAAGCACGTGGGCCATCGGTGCCACGAGGTCGTGGCAACGGAAGGGGAAGGGGCCGCGGAGGTCTTAGTCGCAGTGGTGTGTTGTGCCCGCCGGAAGTGCTGAGGTTAAGGAGTAGCACTCATTCCCTAGATAGAGAGAGTGTCAACTCCGATACCTCTGGTGGTGAAGATAACGACCTCAAGGGCTTTTCAATCCCTACTTACGAGAGGAAAAAACAACGCCGACAGGAACGTCGTCGACGCAACGTGATAACAGGCAAATCTAGCCGTGAGTGTGGCATTAAGGGAGCGCCTGAGCCTAGTCGAGATCTGTTCATTGCGAGAGTAGCAAAACATACCGAAAATCCAGACATGGAGAACTTCGTCAAAGAAATCGGTGTCTGTGTCAGAAAACTTACATGTGTATCTCATAATAAAGCGAAATTTAAATCATTCAGACTAACGGTGTCTAAGTCTGACTTTCCCAAGCTTCTTGACGAAAAAGTTTGGCCGGACGGTATCCAAGTTCGTAAATATATCCCTCCTAGGATCGAGGAGGATGACTCTTAATGTGTGTGTATCATGTCTGCCTTTGCCTTTCTATTATTTGCTGCAATAATGGCACAGTTGATCATAGGGACCTATAACTCCCAAGGATCGGGAGACGGACGTTTCGAGTATATCTCAAAACTTTTTAACTCCAATGATATCCTTTGTGTACAGGAACACTGGTTGCTGAATAGCAACTTAGGAAAATTTGAAGAGAAGATTCCAGATATTTGTTCATATAGTGTGTCTGGTGTGGATGAATCCACGCTGCTTGCGGGCCGCCCGTATGGTGGCTGTGCAATACTATGGAAAAAATCACTTGTGTGTAAAGCGACACCTATACCTTGTACCACTAACAAGCGAATGTGTGCTGTCAGTTTTACCTTCCCATCAGGTACCTCTTTTTTGTTGATAAACGTATATATGCCTTGTGACACAGCAAATGCAGCAAATATAAATGAATACAGGGACATTTTAAATGATGTTTCACTCGTGAGCTCCAATGTAGATCATGTCATATTTGCCGGGGACATCAATACTGATTTTCAACGTAACTCGCCACGAACGAGAGTACTGACTGATTTTATAGATAGCGAACATTTAGTTCGAGGGGACCACTGCACAGATTCAGATGTTGATTATTCATATAGAAGCAAAGTCACTGGTGAAACATCATGTCTTGATCATATTTGTGTAAGTGAAAATCTCAGAGACAACATCACTAACTATTATGTTCTCCACGAGGGTGACAACTTGTCCGATCATGATCCAGTTTTTATTGAGATTGACCTCCAGGTTGACAGGAGAGTCGAATTAAATGACAAGCACGAGGACAGGAGGCCTCGACTCAATTGGGCTAAAGCATCGGAGGCTAACATTAAAGATTTTCAGAATAGATTGGACAATTTGTTAGAGCAGATTGTAATGCCACCCGGTCTAGTTCATTGTACGTCCATGTTTTGTGATGGTCACCGCAATGATATAGATAACCTTTACTCTCAGATAAGAGACGCGTGTATCATGGCGGGGGAAAATCACATTCCACGCTGTAAAACTAACGGTGCGATTGTACCGGGCTGGAATGAAGCAGTAGAAGAACATAAACAACGTGCCTTGTTTTGGCATAGGCTCTGGAAAGACAATGGATCCCCAAGGTTTGGTGTCATTGCTGAGGTCAGAAGGAGTACGAGAGCTAGGTACCACCTAGAAATTAAGAAAGTCAGGAAAAACAAGGAGTNTTTTTTCAAAAAGCGGGGAGATAATCATTTTGTGTGTCATTTTTTTGTGCTCTATGTAACTTCTCTTACAGAAACCAACCAACTGTACGGTAAACCGTCGTAGGCGGACCCCGAATCTATTTTTGTTACCTGTTGATAATAAAAGACATGATAAAGTACTGGATCACGTGATTGGTTCTTTTTACCCTCATCCACGGGAGCCACGATGGTGTAGTGGTTCGGGTCTCCGACTTGCGGTCAGAGGACCCCGGGTTCGAATCCCACTGGGCGTGAGAGTTTGGGCAAGTCTCTTTGCCTCACTGGCCTCTCTCCACCCAGGTGTATAAATGGGTAGGCCTACCAGTCAGAAATGCTCAATTGTAGCACTGAATGAGCAGCTGTTCTACTGAAAGGTTTCAGGATAGACTGGGGTGAAAGTGTGAAGTCAGATGAGAACCTCTACCATACAGTGCAGGTTACAATTGACATCCCTAAATTCGCGTAACTCACCTTGTAAGTTACGTGTAACTTACGCAACAACTCACGAGCTGTTACCTGTAACTTACGAGGTGAGTTACGCGAATTTCACTAGCTACACAGTGATTTACGAAGCGAGTCACGCGATTTTGGTGAGTTACGCAGTGAGTTACGCGAAACCAAAGCCGTGAGTTACTCGTTACGTGTAACCCTGGAGGAATTATACTTACATAATTCCTCCAAGGTGTAACTTACGTGAAGCCGTAGGGATGTCAGTTGTGACCTGTACTGTAGTTGATATCAGACTATAAACCCAGAACTTTAACTTTTATCTCAACATGGGTTGTGGGGTATTGTCACACTGTCCTTTGGACAGACTGGTGGCAAAATATCTTGTTTTGGCCATTTCTCATTCACCATATGTTGTAGGAACTTTTGACATGCACTGTTGGTGTGCACTGTTGTGGTTTTGTGTGTATCTGACCTTTGACCTACATTTATGCCAGGTGACCTTGAATTCAGTAATTCTTTCCATGTCCTTTCTCACTCACAGGAATACCTATTATTGTCAGGCTGAGGGAGTTGCTCTATTCGGACATTTTCACCATTGTTCTCAAAGTTGACAATCGGTATGGTGTGATTGAGGAGTCGGTAGGATGCCGGTCAACGGGAGGGGGAGGGGGGAAAAACTTGAGAAAGAATTATATTGCATTTTCCCATTTTATTCACTCTGTTCAAATGATCTACAAATGCAAAGCTGTCACACATGTTTGTATCACTTTCACATGGTGCTCAGGTGTAAATTTGAAAAAAATAACTTAATTTTATAACAGGTTATAAACCAACCTCAAGGTACAGAAATGGTGACAACAAAGAACGAAACTGCTTTTAAAAACTGGTTCACACCTTTTAGATGATCAATTTTGTTCAACTTTTTGAATGATCAACAATTGCAAAGCTGAAACACTCATGATACATCCATGAAATGATGGTGGATGTGAACATAAGTGTAAGCAATGAGGGCAGAGAACAGGAACTAGGCCTACATGTCTTCTTTTAGCGTGTTCGGAAAGCTTCCTCGGGGAGGCTCGGGGAAGCGGGAGAGCGTTCGGTAAGGTATTTGGCAGGCTGCCAAGGCTTCCTCGAGCCTGGCCGAAGTGAGCGACTCGCCGAGTCGCTCACTTGGGGAAACTCCCGGCATGCATTTCGTTTTCTTTCCAATCCGACATGCTGATTGGCTAAACGTGGAACATTTCACGCCTGCAACCCACAGTAGTACCTTTCCCCGAGGAAGGGCAAATATCGTTCGGAAATTCGCCTTCACTGGGCATGCTCACATTCCCCGAAGCTCGGGGAAGAAATTTCCTCGGGGAAGCTTTCCGAACACGGCCCTCGATTGGCATTTTTTCAGAGTGTGCGAGATACAGTTCCTTTGGTCTTTATGGATAATATCACTCCGATAAAAGTTCGATAGTAAAATGTTTTTTAAAAAGTCTTTAAAAAAGTCTTTAAGTCTTTTAAAGACTTTTAAAAACTTTTTTACTATCGAACTTTTATCGGAGTGATATTATCCATAAAGACCAAAGGAACTGTAGGAACTACATGTACATGGATTAGTACAAAGCAGGGCTTTAACCCTTCTTGTTCCGTGAATGTGGTCACAACAATACAGATATGTGACCCGCATGTCGCAGGCGATCACCATTGGTCATCAGTTTACTCAACTACTATCACTGCTGTCCACTACTATTGTCAACCTGCAGAGACGTACATTTCAGCTATTGAGTTGTAAGGTCATTAACCCTTTCCTTGTTTACAACATGCCTACTTTTGCTAGATCGGGTCACTTATATGTGAGCCACTCCACCAAGGCAGGCACTTGTCGCAAGTGATCATCATTGGTCATCAGTTTATTCAACTATTATCACTGCTGTCCACTGCTATTGCCAAAGTGCGGAGACGTACATTTTAGCTATTGTGCTGTGAGGCCTTTAACCCTTTCCTCGGTTGCGACAAGCGCCTTCTTTTGGTGGAGCGGGTCATATAATTGCCAGCATCTGTCCAGCGGTGACTTCATTTACAGAACTTTACAGTATATCTTTCCGATGTTTTTGCAAATAACGTAAAACCAATTATGCTGAGTAAGCAAAATACAAGCACAGCAGACAAATTTCAACTCAAATCAAATGCAGGCTTCAACTATAAACACCTATGAAAAGATTTTTGTATCGAAATTTGTAAGATAACTGAGTACAGATAAGCAGTTCTACACATTTCAATACTGATTTTTTTCAGCAGTTCAACACGTCTGTCGCAAGCCTACCAATGCATCAACATTACATATTATTTTGGTCACTGCACTAAGTGGTAACACGTGAAAGACTAGTCTGAAAGGAATTGTCTCGTCAATATACCACTGACCAAAAACCAATATCAACACATCCACAAATCTGCTAAATTCAAAATATTGCTGGCTTTTATCAAGTGCCAAGCTGCTTTTCCTACATTACATATATAACATATGATATACTCTAATTTCACGGAAATAAGACCGTTTGTGTTCATTATGAGTGCCAGTGACCACCCCAGTGCAGCAACTGACAGCATGAATAGGCCACAGTCTCTTGTTGTTTATTGGCGGACATTTTCTACCCCATACACTGGTAGGCCCAGTTATGCAAAACACACAGTTAGTGAACCATTGCTTACGAATTGTACGGTAATCTAAATGTAAACCTTCTGCAGAAAGGCATACGTCAATCATTCATGGTCAGCTCTATTCATGGATTCAAACCATGAGGTGCAAATTTATGCAGTGGCCTTGTTTGAATATCCAGAACCGGTCTTATTTTTTTGTGAAATGAGACTATATTCTGACAGGTTTTCTGGTGATTTGGCACCTTGAGTTGGACGGAGCATTTTATTTTCTGATATTGAATTGAACAAAATATTAAATTCCAGACACCAGAACTGTTATGTCAAAATAAACCATATTGTAGGCCCAAAGAAAAATAGTATTCATGCGGCCTGATTCCCACCCCGTCATAGTGCATTTTAGCCGAAGTCCATATAAACCACTGACTCGATAAGGCACAACATATGGTAGCACTTATCTATGAATACCAAGTAAGCGAAAACAACACCACGGACGGACAATAATTTGAGCAAATAAATTTCATATATGGAATAAAGATAAGCATCATACCAAAAATAGATCTTATCTATTTTTGATAACACACCAGGAAATTCAAAAACCCCACCCTTTTAGTGGTCTTTTGGTTGAAAATATTTGAAGAAAAGTTGTTCCGATCAACCATCGGAAAAAATTTTCTTCAAAATAGAAGATACAATATGATCATACATGTTGCTGGAGGTACATACCGTATACGCAAATATTTTTGCGAATATTAAGAATTACCGCGAAAATCGTGAATTGGTCAATACCCCCGTGAGTTCTATTACACATGAACCATTTTCCAATCGCCGATGACCCCGTAATACATCGTGGTTTGCACTGAATTACACTGCACACCATTGAAAATGCAGTGTTTTTGGAATCTTACATCGGACCCCAACCGTGAATATTTATCCACGCGAAAAGGTACTTTCGGACCCCAACCGGTAAGTTAAAGCCACACTGTATTGAATTCAGAACAGTGCTTACGTCCGCCAACGTTAGTGTAGTGCAAAATGTACTAAGCTCTATCTGAATACATTGAGCTCTGTCTGCAGTTTTTTTTCAATATCAAATTGTGCTGAAAAATAGGCTTGTTTCTTTGAAGTACGTATCAGGCAAGCATTTTGGATACCTTCACGAGGCAATGAGACCTCTACCTGCACTCTCCGAACACTTTGAAAATACCGTAAAATTCAATACAGTGGGGCCTGAAATAGCAATATCACTTGCCACATTCTATTGTACCGGGTATTCTAACTGCGAACAGCTGTGCGACATTCTCCCAAATTCTCACATGGTGTTGACATTTTTGAAAGTAGGGCCTTGCCTCTACTGAGATATTTTCAGATGTATGTACAACCACAAATTCATAAGGCAGCTTGTACATTTTTGGTACAATAAAATATAAATATGTACAAAACAGTGCAAAATAATAACCACAGAGTATTGCTGCGCTTCCATTACAGCTTTTATATCCGGTCTTATTAGTACCGGTGTCTATCCACATAAGACCGGATATTTCACGACTTGCGCAAAGTGACTTGCGCTTCCACTACTGGATTTGAGGTTAGTAAGTTCGGCTGCAGATGGCGATACATGGAGTGAACCACTGACTGTTCTGGTACTTTTGTTGAGCCACCTGTAGCCGAACATAATACTACAAACGGACCCGGACTTACTGCCATTCTACTAGAGAAAACACCGGTGTTGATCCGCATCTAATTTAGATTCAGACTATACTCAGCTATGCTATCTGAGCTTAATAGATCCGGACTTATTGAGATACCAAATCATAGCCCAAAATATTCATGGGTTTGGGTTCTAGGAGATATTTTAGAGATGACAACTTTTTTTGAAACACCCTGTAGTCCTACCGGTAAGATGGGGAACCAGTCTACTCGCCCCTCTTGAATCCACTTGAAGTCCGTGTAATCCAAAGAAGAAACCTAGCATCCGCTATACTATTCACTATTGATTGCCCTTCAGTGTATATCAATGGCTGGATGATGATTATCGCCGGCCTCCAAAGCTGTACCGATGTTTACGAAAGATAACGTCCTGCGATCGCGCATTGTCGTACCATAGGTGTTCAATATCCTGAAATGGATGGAGAGTAGTATTAGTTGATGGCTATTGTGAAGAGAAAATGACTCAAAAATGTTTCAGAAATTGATCATACATGTATTCTGACAGAACAAGAATTATGAAGTAGTGATGGATGTTTTACATGTATTTATTTCATTATACTGTAAACCGTGAAATTTTTGCGGCGCTAAATGTTCGCGATTTTTTTGGTCTACGAATTCGCAAAGAATAATTTTTCGCGATTGAAACCCTTCAGCTTCATAAAACCTCAAGAACCAATGATTTTCGCGTGATTTATGTTCGCGTTTTGACCCTCGAGCGCGAAAATCGCAAAAATAAAACGCACGCAAAAATTTCACGGTTTACAGTATCATGGTATTATATTTCATTCATAAAGCAGTACTGCCCTCATACATGTATATGTTGTAGAAGTCAGCAACTCCCATTAAAATCAGTGGGAGGAAGGCTGATAAAAGTAATAGCTATACTCAATGATACAGTGCACTTGGTAAGTACAAGGTTAAGGTTTTACTTCAACTGACCATCATCCTGCTGATCAAAAGCAAAGATACTGCCTTTTACCATAAATACGTGTAGATCAAAACCGTTTTTGTTTCTACAAGTCTGAGGTTAGAATAATTGCTGGAAAGGAGCTAAGTCATTGTCCAGCAAATGCCACATACTGTAAACCATGAAATTTTCGTGTGCATTTTATTTTCGCGGTCATGGGCCGAAACGCGAACCTAAACAGCGCGAGAATACAAACCCTAATGCATTTTCCATTGAATTATGAACGTAATACGCGGAAATTAGTCTTCGCGGTTTTCAAAAATGATAAATTCGCCAACTTTTAGCGTCGCGAAAATTTCACGGTTTACAGTAAACATTTGTGTAGTTGTTTTATTTCTTTGGCTCTGACGGCAAAACACCTGAAGGAAACATTTTAAAATCTGTCCATGCAGGTCAAGGAAAGAAAGGAAGAAGGGAGATGATTCACAATGTAGAAAATGGGATGCTGACAACTGAAGTAGTTGTACCATTGATTATCAAGACTGCATGTCCGTTGCATACAGTACATTTCATGAAATCATTTCACCGGTGAACAGTACGTTAAAACATAAAGCACACACACAACATCACACAGCGGTCACATTTTTACATAACACTTTAAGCACATGCATGCGATAGGTAGATCATATCAAATTAATCAATTTTTCAAATGAAAGTTTCGATGAATATTTTGTAATTTCTTCAAATTT
The DNA here is from genome assembly GCA_002633025.1 of Notospermus geniculatus. Classification (NCBI taxonomy): domain Eukaryota; kingdom Metazoa; phylum Nemertea; class Pilidiophora; order Heteronemertea; family Lineidae; genus Notospermus; species Notospermus geniculatus. The sequence goes on along the minus strand of NMRB01000785.1, from coordinate 194,588 downwards.
TCTGTTGATTCTTCGAATTTCATCAACGACTATTATTTGATATGACCCAATAATAAGCGAACACAATTGTGACCCGGTACAGCAAAATGAGTCGGAATGGCACAGAAGAAGATCGAACATGTCCAAGGTTGTATTTGTATTTGTATTTGATTTTTCCGTCAGGGCCGACGCTATAGCATTATTGGCCCTGGTAAGTACGGAGGAGGCCATCACAAGCTACTCATGTTCCTCACTTGGATGGGGTCTTTTACTTGCCCTTGCAAAGACACAAGGTACAAGGCACCACGGCTTACTGTCCCATGTGACGGACGTGAAGAGCCGGGAATAAAATCCCATATGGCCCGGGCTGGATTCGAACCCGGGACCTGCCGCTTGCTAAGCGGACGTGATAACCACTATAGGCTATCAGGCTCCAAGGTGACAGCAACGGTTCGATGATTTCAGGATTGTCTGCCCATTGTGAAATTTGACTTTGTCGATTTCTGTAGTTGTTGTCTGGTGTCAACTTCGGTCTTCTTCTGTGCGACTTCCGACTCATTTTGTTGTGCCAGGTCACAATTAATGACGAGAGCTAGCAATCACACAAAAACATTACAGCAGTTTACAATATGGGATGTCGTGTGTAAAGTGTCGCCATGAATCGTAATTTCGAAGTCATACTAAAATGTTACATTCTTTCATTACAAAACTTGCTTTTGTTCGGCACATACATGTTGGAATTCATTTTGCGAGGTTTATTTTTAACCCCTGTCAATATTTATACCAACGGTATAGCCACCATTGACCACACCAGAGAGATGCTTTTCGATACTTTGTAAAGGTAGTAGTCAAAAGAGAAGTTTAGTCAGTCAGTTTGTATTTGTATTAAGCTTTGGTTATACATGTACAGAGCATCCGGTGTGCGTTTTCCATCCAGAATGCCTCAATATATTTTCTTATAACCGTTTATAGAGAGCGCGACCACCGCACTCACCGTCCCGGTGTCTGGACGCCGCGCCGCATTCAATGCCTCCAGAGCAATTTCTGTACTTATGTACTGTAATTTCCCGTTTCACCGCATCCTGTTGGAACGACAAAACGGGCAAGCCGCTTTCCCGTTCCGCAGGCCATAAACCGGATGCCAGACCGCAAACCGTGCTCTGTATAACTGAAGCTTTAAATTTTTCCATCAGGGCCAAAGCCATAGCATATTGGCCCTGGTAAGCCACTATGGAAGAGGCCATCTCAAGCTACTCATGTTCCTCACTTGGATTGGATGGGGTCTTTTACTTGCCCTTGCAAAGGCACACGAGGTACAAGGCACCACACTTGTCCCATGTGATGAACTGAAGAGCCAGGGATGACTTATCCCTTATGGCTCGGGATTCGAACCCGGGACCTGCCACTTGGTAAGGGGACGTGACAACAACTAAGGCTCCTCAAGTCAGTCAGTAATCATGGTAATCTGGTCTTTCAGTTTCACGAAAGTCTGGTAAATGCTTTCACTTCCGTTTTGTAGAGGGCCCCAGTGCATTTGTACAGCAGAAAGCAAGTAAAAGCATTCACTTGTTTTTGTTTTCACTAATCCACAGTCAACAAAAGCATTTTTCTATCAACAACGATGAAAAGTGAATTCTTCGTGCTTAGACTGATTCTTGATTTGCTGCCACACATGCTGGCCCTCTAGGGGCGTATTCGAATCCCCGTTCTTGACAACACTCGTACTGACCCAGTTCATGTAGCTGTTGATTGACTCAAGTTGAGAACGGCAATCTCGAACCCCAAGAATACAACCCGAGTCGGGCCAAGAACGTGTTCTTCTCAACCCTCCGCTGAGTGGGTGGGAGTGAGAAGAACACATTCTTGGCCCGGCACGCGTTGCGTTCTCGGTGTTCGAAACTACCGGTACTGTTCTCGAGTTGAGTCAACAGCAACATGAACTGGGTCACCACGAGTGTTGTCAAGAATAGGGATCCGAAGGGCGTTTTCGAATCCTCGTTCTTGACCGCACTCGTGCTGACCCAGTTCATGTAGTTGTTGCCTCAACTCGAGAACGGCAGTCTCGAACGCCGAGAACGCAACCAGTGTCGGGTCAAGAACGTATTCTTCTCACTCCCCACTCAGCGGAGGGTTGAGGAGAACACTGTTCTTGACCCGACACGGGTTGCGTTCTCGGCGTTCAAGACTGCCGTTCTCGAGTTGAGGCAGCAACTACATGAACTGGGTCACCACGAGTGTTGTCAAGAACAGGGATTCGAATACGCCCTTTGGCCTACATGTTAGAGCACTGCAGGTGGGCATACAGGCAGCAAGGTCAGGAAATTGTCTATTTTGTGCACATGACTGTTTAACAGTGGACATATATCTGTGATGAACATGTACATGTATTTTGTTTCGTGTGACACCCACAACCATTAATGCACACGCCCTTACAAAATTGCATGCTGTCAACATCAAAATGCGCCTGTGCAGACAAGTACTGGGAAGATGGGATCATGGGTAATCTGAAATGATAATTTATGGTCGGGCATCATTAATTTTTGCTGCGGGTGTGAATGAAGCTGGTCCCACCACCATTAAAAAGACCACTGGGGACTGGGTTACAGCAGCCTCCAATGTCTTGGTAAATGTCAGTAAGAACTGACTTACTGGCTCCTCCAGTGAGTGTAGGCTCTGTATGGGCAACTCCACCACGGAAGACTACGGGCTGTTTGTTTTGCCACTGATCATGGCATAAAGCCTGCAGCACACGTCACCACTTTCGTTGCTCATACAGGCAATTTTCGTGGTCGCCACGAAAATGCATGGCCAAGTGTGCTGTGGCCAGCAACGGCCACTCACCACGGAAATTCTGTGGTGACCACGAGTTGCCACAAGTTGCCGAAAATCAAACATGTTTGATTTCTCACCATGAAAATTGCTCATGGTTGCGAGTTATGGTGATGCGTAGCCATCAGCAGCACATGAGACCACTGAGTGGTGACGTCTGCTGTAAACCGGCAACCACCACAAAAATTGCTGACCACGAAAACTGATTGTACGAGCAACGAAAATGGTGACGTGTGCTGCAGGATAAGCCATAAAGGAAACTGGTGAATTGCCCATTGAGAGCCAACTCCAGGGGGGAAACTCTCGCGTGGACAAAACCCTACAAATGTATCCAAACATCCGAACATGATTCTGGTTGGTTTGAGGAGGATTTAAGGACAGTTGATGCATGTAAATGAAATCAAATTAAGAGCAAGGAGAGGATAAAAGGACTTTTCAATTTCAATGAAATAGTTATAGGATAAGCACAATGGATACATCTTCGATAATCGAAGGCCGATCTGCTCACTACTGTGTTACATCGCACATCACCCTTCGAGAAATTGACCGGTCCGCGGCGAATCAGCTGCCTCTCGAAGAGGAGGCCAATCAGAACCGGTGTTGTAAAATTTGAATCGTGGTACAAATAGTGGTAGCCGAAGACCCGATATAAAGTGCAATATGATTTGTCGACCGGTAAAGTTGGCATCGTGCCAAGATACGCTGCGGACCGGTCTATTTCTCGAAGGGTGATGTGCGATGTAACGCAGTGGTGAGCAGATCGGCCTTCGATTATCGAAGATGAATGAATAGGCCCATAGAACTCAGCTTTGTAAACAGGTAACTCCTGATGATACGATGCTATAAGATGGTAGAGTGTGTGCTCAAGTACATACATTGTAAAGAAGACATCCTTGTTCATTGACTGAATGAAAATTTAGCAAGGACAGGACAGGACTGACATAAATGTGAATTTTAATAAGTGCACAAAGAGTTGGAAACTTATTCACACACGAAGATGATACTAAACCTAGATTCGAAATGGATTCCACCCATTTCTAGATACCGGTATCATATCATAGGTCGTGCTGCAAAACCAAGGTAGTTGATGGATGTTATGGAATGGAATGGTCTGATTATGAAAGGGGATGAAGACCATTTCAGGTGGTTGAGTTAGAGATGTCAGTAGATGATACGTGTTGTCATTCCTAAACCTATTGAATCAATTTCCATGAATTTCAGTGAAAATTTTTTTCTCAAAAACCACCAGTACGAAAATCAATACAAATCAATACAAATACATGTACATTGCTAACATTTTTTTTCTCAGCTTAGGTACATGTAAATGTCAAGAACAATCGCCGCACCATCTGATAACATGCAAGTAACCGAACTGAGATTTCAGAATCTTTTGGCGACGATAATTGTCTCTGGTATTTTAAGGGTTAAAAAGAATGTTGAGCGATGAGAACTCCCACCCTCCCACTCCATTGAGATCATCAACAAATACTAAGTTGCATGAACACATCATTTGGACTGAAGAAAACGCGAGAGGTTCAAAATTACGGTTCAAAATTCACTCATTAAGGGACTCTGAAAAAGAATGCCAAATTACGCTTTTCCAACAACAATTTTTGTAAGTCTGAATGCAATTTGTAACATGCACTTCCAACAACATCAATTCCTGGAGTTTTCGAAGATGGCCTTCCTCACAATAGAAAACTTGACCATTATTATCCCAGTACAACCGACCGAAGATGAAGAAGTTGGTCAAAGGATATTCAAAATTCACTTCTCTAAGGTCACGGCCCATTGTTCCTTCCGATTCATTTTACAGTACTGTATACGCAAATATATTCGCGTGTAAAAATTCTCGCAAAAAATCGTGAAATCAAAATTTCGCCTCGAATATTAATACACGCATAAAAGTTTCCCCAACAATCCAGTCAGTTCCCTTCCCTGCCCTTGACGCGAACATTAATCCACGCGAATCAGATGAAATGGTCCATGGACCATGTGCTCACCTGTGTGAACATACCAGAAGAACAAATGACAAACGTAAAATCGAAATGCTCCAGGCCGTGAGTTCCAGGGTCATGATTTACGGTCAAAATTTCAAGGTCAAAACATTCTAGCTTGAGAATTTATGACGTCGATTTTTCAAGATGGCTGCCTGGTAACCACTAATTGCATTCCAATTGGACAAAAATTTGCTCTACAGTACACATAGATGATCACACCATGTTAGAATAGGGCCAAATAGCCATGAAACATGCCACTAAAATGGCTATATTTGGAACTTGAACTCTGTGACTGTAAAAAGTAGATCAAATCAAAAACTCTTTTCATAATGTCATGTATCCTCATTAGATACACCTCTGACAAACAATTGGAGACAATCCAGTTAACAGTTCAGGAGTTACTAGGCTTTGAGCTTTGGTTTTGGCCACCTGGTGGCCAAGCCAAGAATCGAATCGGACTGAATCTTGGTGTCATAGGTCATCTGGCATAGGGGTGTATACGTACCAAGTTTCAGGTCAATAGCCCAAGCACTTGCGAAACGTGCCACCAACAGGCAAAATTTTGAACTTTGACCTCTGTGACCTTGAAAAGTAGGTCAAACCAAAACTCCTTTATATATGTAATGTACCCTCAGCAGATTCACCTATGATAAAAATTTGGGGGTGATCCACTCATTAGTTCAGGAGTTATTGCACTTTTTGTGTTTTGAGTTTCTGCCACCTGGTGGCCACGCTAAGAGTCGAATCAGACCGAAACTTGGTGTACTAGGTCATCTGACATAGGGGTATATATGTACCAAGTTTCAGGTCAATAGCACCCGCGGTTACGAAACGTGCCACCAAAAGGAAAAATTTTGAACTTTGACCTCTGTGACCTTGAAAAGTAGGTCAAATCAAAAACCCGTTATATATGTTATGTATCCTCATTAGATACACCTATGATAAAAATTTGGAGATGATCATGTCATAAGTTCAGGAGTTACTGCACTTTTTGTGTTTTCAGTTTTAGCCACCTGGTGGCCAAGCCAAGAATCGAATCGGACTGAAACTTGTTGTCATAGGTCATATGACCTAGGGGTATATATGTACCAAGTTTCAGATCAATAGCCCCAGCGGTTACGAAACGTGCCCTGCTAACGGACGACGACGACGGACGACGGACGCACAACCATTGTATAAGCTCACCACAGGTGAGCTAAAAAAAAATGTTCAATTCGTGAAATATTATCCCGTGAAAATATTTGCGAATACAGTATTCATCAGTCTTCATTTCATTTCTTTGCTTCAGTATGTGTCACTGCCTCCCAATTAGCAAGAGAAAGGCATGTTTTGGGCATCAGTAATTGAAATATTTAGTTGGCCTTTGAAAAATGAGCCTTGAGTATGTCAAGTTCCAGCTTTCTTGGGAAGTACAGGGTTTTTCCCGTGCCATGACCCTATAAACAAAGTATATACACAACAGAAGTAGACACAATTCTACACGTATTTTACATCAAAACATATTCTGATGTCAATTTTTCTACCACCAAAGCCAGACAGCAGCGCTTGTTTTACAGCAAAACTTACCAGAATATACAGCATAGATTTACAGAAGCCACAACAGAAAACAGGCATGGATGCAGATTAGATATCAAAACAAAAAGACAGAGCAAAATTCACAAAGGGGCATTCAGCAAAACGGGCATTAACCCTTCCATTGCCAGTGGCAGTTCATTTAATTTAACTGACAAACCTACCAAACCCTCAAATCTCACAGAAGCCCTTTCTGATTGGTATTCATTCATAATAAAATACCCATTGAAAGCTTATTAGTGAGTGACAGGTCTTCATCCGCATCTGCTCACCGTTCTCAAACTGACGTAAGAATGCCAAAGATCTGCACACTCCTGCCAAAATCTCAACCACAACCTCGACCTGAAGCTGAATGACGTGACACAGGCAACNGGTACCTAGATACATATTTTGACAACGTTAAAACATCCTACCTACTCCTATTTATAAAATGTGGGTCAAAGTCCATTTTTCAAGATGGCTTCCTGGCGGCCATATTTGATGTCCGATCGGGTTGAAATTTGGTGCATTCGTGTAGGGTGCCTAGATATATCTTCACACCAAATCACAACACTCTATGTCAAATAGCAATGAAATGTGCCACCAAACAGTGAATTTTGAACTTTGACCTCTGTGACCTTGAAAAGTAGGTCAAATCAAAAACCCGGGATTTATGTGATGAAGTCTCATCAGAGGAACCCACCATAAAAGTTTCGTGGTTCTAGCTAACCGCGTTCAGGAGATACGGCCGAAAGAAGGTTTTCACAAAGCGCCCCCTACAGGCCAGAGTGTACAAGCAGCAGCGCTAAGTTTCGGTCCAGAGATAGTTTTTACCATAGGGCACCTGTACACCAAATTTCAAGTTTGTAGCCCAAGCGGTTTAGAAACGTGCCACCCCTGTTAACGACGACGGACGACGACGACGACGACGACGACGGACGACGACGACGGACGACGACGGACGACGGACGACACACCATGGGAGAAGCTCACCTCACAGAGGTGAGCTAACAAAAAGACAGAGCAAAATTCACAAAGGGGCATTCAGCAAAACGGGCATTAACCCTTCCATTGCCAGTGGCAGTTCATTTAATTTAACTGACAAACCTACCAAACCCTCAAATCTCACAGAAGCCCTTTCTGATTGGTATTCATTCATTATAAAACACTCATTGAAAGCTTACCAGTGACTGACAGGTCTTCATCCGCATCTGCTATAGACCGTTCTCAAATTGACGTAAGAATGCCAAAGATCTGCACACTCCTGCCAAAATCTCAACCACAACCTCAACCTGAAGCTGAATGACGTGACACAGGCAACTCCACGACAGTGACTTTGAAGACATTGCATCAGAGTCGACCATTCATGGACTGCGTCACGTCCCCCGGTTTCAGATCGAGGTTGTGGTTGCGATTTCGGCGGAAGTACACAGATCTGCTAATTCGAGAATCGTCTATAGGGGACGTGCAGCAACGATTATGACGTCACCGCGACGTCGAGATGCCGCCATTTTGGATGGCACGTCCAACGCATTCGTAGCGTCAGATGCCGTCCAAAATGGCTGACGTGCGAATTATGACGTCAATGATGACGTCACGTGCACATGGTCTATTGTATGTATCAATGCCTGTACACTTGACTTTTTGTACCATCATAAGAAAGTATCTAACCTGCAACCAACTAATACAGCACCACCCACACACTACATAGCACTGACACCAAAGGTCTGCCACCTTCTTTCTACGGGTAAAAGCTTTTTTTTACATGCAGGCATGCGAGCTATCGCCTTAACTGGTGGGTGTGATCTCAGGGGGCAACTAGCATATGTGTCATTTTGAGAAGGAGAACTTGCCTCTCGGTTAGGGCGCAGGGCCAGGGATAGTGTGCAATCTTTCCTTGAGTTTCAAAATAAGTCCGTAGTCGGGGAGTTCGCCAATGATGCTAAAGAGATGAATAATGGTTATTTTGGTGATGTAACTTTAAATGTGGCATAAAAATGCCCTGGAATGGATTGTTTTCTTCATATTTTACATGAAATATTCACATCCAGAGGGAGAGGGGCGTGGAGTTGGGCACATCCTGAGGTAGTCAGTTGTTTCTTGTGCGTTTGAAAGCGATAAGGTTCGTTGGGAGCAACCGCCGTTACCTCACGGTGAGGTATGAACTACATGTACTGTGATACAGGACTGCATATTGTCTCATAGAGTAAAAATTATTATGAAATTTACTGTGATTTAATTCCTTATTTGTTCATCTTCAGGACAATCACAACCCCATCTTTCAAATTCAAGGTAATTAGTTCAAAACTTTCAATATAGACATCGATAAAATCAGCCCTGACATGGGACACAAGCCCACTTGGGTTGACTGAACGTTCTTGTCATATAGGTTCTCTATATTACCAGTATTCTGCTGACAAACATGATCATAAGGCATCAGAATTTATTTAAATAAAATAATCTGTCTGGACTCATCGTGCTGTGAATACCACAAATAAAAGTAGATCAAGCCACATATCTACAATATGCATGTCAATCATTAAACATTAATCTATCCATTATTGGCATTATCATATGCCAGAAGGCGTAAACTGCTGGAACCAATTTTACAGTCCAATTGATCGGAATGAACATTTTTCACCTCGGGTTTTGAAAGCAATAGTTTTGGATCGGCATGGGGTGGAAGTTTAGGAGAGATCAGCAAAGCAGGGTGCCACTGATCTAAGAACATGAAGGCGCCATCATCATGATATCATCAGGCATGTATATAATAAAACTTTGAATTGAGAAGGTCAAATAATTGTGACATACCGGTAATTAGTTTGGGACACTATTTGAGGCAAGTTAATGTACATGTACAACAACAGGTACTAAAGCCTAGCGTACATCGGCCTTGCGACTGGAAGCAACTACCGGCAATGGTGTTTCCGACAATGGCTGGCGACTACCTGGAACCAGCAGCAACTGATTAGACGCTCATAACAGGCCAATGTATGCGCACCGGCAACGCTATTGCCGACCGTTGCCGCTAGTTTCAGCCAGTTTCTCTTGTTCTACTCGTTGCCAACGGTTGCGTCTGTCTAGTCGTCTTCAGTCGCTTCCGATGTACGCGCGCTGGCAATGAATTTCCTCGTTTGTGAAGCACACCTGCTCACGTGATGGAATCATGTGACCCACAAAACGACTCCCGAGTGATCCGATCAGAAGACATCGGCAGTTTCCGTGTAGCATTCAGTACCATTGCCTGTATTGCGTTGGATGTGCGTGCTTCAGATTGAAGACTGGATTGTGCCACTTGTTGCCGCAGTGACCTGTCGTACTCGATGTGCGCGGAACGCGTTCAGTTGCTTCCAGTCGCAAGGCCGATGTACGCTTGGCTTAACAGTATCTAGAGGAAACCAGTACTGGCTGAGCGGCACATACATGTACCCTCTCTATTAACACTAGGTAGAACAGGTACAGCTGGGGTGGGTGGGAACTGGGGAGTGAACCCAGCACCTCAGAAACATCAGGCACAGATTTTGTCACTTTGTCACTCTGGCTGCCCATCAGGAGTGTCTGTCTAGACTTGTGTAAATTTTGTGGGCCTATTACCAGTACCGGTAGATTTTTCTGTCAGGGCTGAAGACGTAGCATGTTCCTCACTTGAATGGGGTCTTTTACTTGCCCTTGCAGAGGCACAGGGTACATAGGCACCATGGCTTACTGTCCCAAGTGATGGACGTGAAGAGCCGGTGATGAGTACCGGTAATCCCATATGGCGAGGCCTAGATTCGAACCTGGGACCTGCTGCTTGCTAAGCGGACGTGATAACCACCAGGGGCGACTGCCACGAAACTACGATAGCACTAACAGGGCCTAACAGAGAAATTCTGAAATGGTAAAAGCCATTGCATACCTCTCTGTTAGGCACTGTTAGCGCTATCAGAGTTTCGTGGCGGCCCGCCCAGGCTATCAGGGCTTTAGACTTGTTGGAGTGGGGTATGGTTATGCTTCCAAGTTTGGTCTTTGAAAACTGACACTCACTCAGTGTGTTCTCAATATCATCCAAAACACTGCCTGGGGACTGTTTTTGTTTGTGAAATATCTTGGAAATATTAGTCCAAAACATACAAACTGTATTTCAAAGGACATTGTCAATATAAGAAAATGTATAAAGCCCGATAATGCATGTCCTAAGCTGAAGAAAGACTGGTAGATTTTGAACTGAAACCATGCTCATAATGAGATCATCCTGCAAAGGCTTTTAATGGCTTTATTCTAAGGCTCCATTATACACGGGCTTACTTTCAGTGCCTTAAGGCGGCCTTCCACCTGAAAGTTTTCTGTCGCAATTTTCCTTGTGGAAACCTATGGGAAATTGTCAGACACTCTGTTGCAGGTGGTCCAAAATTTGCTCGTCTGTCTATTGTTGAGGACTGCCGCGTATTGTTCGAAAAGATTGCAGACATTTCTGGCGAGGAATAGAACATGTGCTATTCCAAGCAATAACTGTCGGACACTAAAATAACTGGCTGACATAATCTTTAAAGGCCTCTTCCACGCTACAGAAATTGATCATGCAACAGAGTATCTGACAATTTTCTATAAGTTTACAAAAGGAAAATTGCGACAGAAAACTTTCAGGTGGAAGTCCGCCCTTAGTTGGGACAGATTATGGGCATTCTTTGTAACTTAAGAGGGGTCAAGACAGGTACAGGGAAGATGCCTGTCATGAGATTGTCTCGCTGACAAATTTCTAAGTCTGCATGTCTGGGTAAATAAAATAAAGTATGATACACTGACTCAAGCATACAAAAAGGTACGTGTCACCTCTGAATATCGGGAAGGAAGAAGTTGTGAAATAAAATTTCAGAGAACAATGTGCAAGTAAATCACGGATTCTCAAAACAATTATGTGGGATTCACGATTACCGGGTATTGATTGATTGTCTTCTGACTGATCTGAAAGTCATCACCAATTATCATTTTCATCAGTAATCTTCTGCCTGACTTGAATTGAAAGTCAAGTACCAAGCATTTTCACCAGCAAATTTTCTGCCTGACCTCAAAGTCATTATTGCCAGGCATTTTCATCAGCAGATCTCATGCCCGACTTCAAAATTAACATTGCCAAACATTTTCATCAGCAAATTTTCTGCTTGATCTCAAAGTCATTATAATATTGCCGAGCATTTTCACCAGCAGATCTTCTGCCTGACATCAAATTATTGCCAAGAACGATTTTCTTCAGCAAATCTTCTACCTGACCTCTAAGTCGCCGCTAAGCATTTTCCTCAACTGAACTGGTAGATTCAGATAAAGCAGATTGGCATTGCTAAAAAGCAGACCATTTTCCCATATTTTCAGTGTTTTGTGATCATTTCCTGTGTGAAATCTACGTAACAAGCAATGTATTTCCTAATCTGTAGGTTCGCCATTGTGGTGGAAAGGGATCACCTAAAAATTCAGTTGATGGCAAAAAGACGTAGTCCTACATGTTTACCGGGGTAATCTCTCTCAAGAAGACCCCTCCCTCCCCTCAAATGATCAATTTTGTCCACTGACATCAAAACATTTTTGGATTGAGCGAGTGCCAGATAAATCTAAAAGCATGCCATCTTGACACCCCCCCCCCCCATGAAACTTGTTTTTTGCACCAAGATCATTTTGAGANATTTTGAGATGATCCCTAAGGAGGCATAAAGCTGAAAAAGGATGGTACGGACAGGAAAAGATTGCAGAACAGCGAGGTCAAAAAATGTTTGTTTACCTTTCTCTATAGTCACCGACCCTATGACTGAAACCAGGCAAATTGAAAAAGTAATTCCTAACAGTTTCCAACTGAAAAGTTCCCACTACTTGTTGTCATCATTATCGAGTGAAACCAGAAATATGTATTCTACTGACTGGGCAGGAATTTTAATAATGACCTTGGAAATTTGTTCACCGAGAGATAAGTATTTAAGGAAGCAGACGCTGCACTGGTTGGAAGAAAAACAAGGAATGATGACAAGTCAAAGATTTGTGATGGTGGGAATATCGAGTCAACATCGTGAAGGAAAAATAACCTGACTCAAACCTGTTAATGGGATTAACCCGTTAACTGTGTAATTTTTTTTAGTTCTAATTTTTCTTTCTTAACAAAACATTTGCCAAAAAAGCATTTGACACACAAGGTCCAGACATAATATAGTGTCCTACGCACTGTGACGTGCTATTTCCTTGCAAGGCGTACTATTACGCCTTACACAAGCAACGATCCTCGGCTGTTTCCGGGGGTTCCCCGGATTCCGTCATGACGTAGTGTGACGGCCTACCCAGTTAATGCCTAGGTCACATATCCACTCCGGGGCCCGTACGGCAAGTAAAAACAGACATTTTGGTCAATTTCTACGGTGCCCAGTTTGATCCAGTCTAATTTCCACTTATCCATTGAGGTGATTTCGGCTTAATTCATCTTTAGATCCGTGTTTCAGTCTCTAAAATTCACTGCAAGCCGCTGGATGGGGAAAATCGTACGGGGTCCGGTGGATTTGTGACCTATGCTTAACGGGTTAAGTAGAATTCTCATCGAAGGGGAGAATGACATTGAATACTAGTAACTCTTGGATGCCAGACTCGTTCAGATTAAACTCAACAATGAATGGATACATGATGTCTTCACCAAAGCATAAACATCAACGAAAAGCAAAACGACTGTATTTACAATGAGTTTTATACAGACAAAACAATGGGTGATATGAATAAAAGTTAGCAAATGCTTTTACTTCAGATTTGTACAGCATACTGTGGTCCATTAGTACTGCAAAATCCATTTGCTAGTCTTTATTCGTATGACCCAATAACTATACCTCAAAGTCCAAGCACTACCTACATGTACACTTGCTCTGTTTGACCAAAGGCACAATAGAAAAGCATTGACGGTATGACAGTTATTAAACATGCACGACCTAAACCGATCCCATTTTATTTCGATCACAGCCACAATATGAAGAAGTCAGCTCTGATGGAAAGTACATGTAAGAAGCCATAGACAAATCCCAAATTCCCAGATCTGCGCACATCCGCCGAAATCGTAAACAGAACCTCGACCTGAAACCAGCTGACGTGACGCAATCCATAATGAGGAGGTCGCCACTTCTCCACGGAAAGATGTCGCTGCGACCATATCAGGCCTCTTCATTGTCTTCAGGACGTCATCTCTGTGGCAATGTGCGGTGCGAGCATGAAGCCACAACGTCACGGCAGTGTGACGTTGACGTTCTGTACAACGTCACAGTGGAAAAGTGGATACGGTCGCAGCGCCATCAAATGGTAGAAAAAATTAGGCTACCTCCTCATTCAGCAATGGTCGACTCTGACCAAGGTTCTGTTTACAATTTCGGCGGAAGTGCGCAGATCTTTCTCGTTTTCGTCAATTTGGGATTTGTCTGTTGACAAGAATTTCTTTTCTTTTAGCATTACTTGGTTCAAATAAAACTGTTAACTTTGTGATTTACTGGGCAACTTTCAGCAGAGCAGACTTCCCCAATCACAAAGCTTAACACAGCCAAAGCACTGTAAATTTCATATGAAATATTAAGAGTAAAGACCTGTTGTATCACGATGTCCATTTTTACTAGACAATTTCCACACTCTGGAATTCAGAAAACACCTCAAGGGTTCACATCACAAGATCAGCAAACACGATAAAACCTCTTTTTAAACAGAAAGGTCACTGACAATAATGAACATCTCAACCCAATCACCAACAATTTTTCCCGGTCCCATATTTATACTCTTCCAGATGTTAATTTTCTAAGGTACATGTAAGGGTGAAGGTAGGAAACAAAAGATTATGCGATTTGGTATTGTATAAGAAGACATAGAGGAATCACACCAAATGCCAATAAGAATTGGGGTTATCAAGGGTTTCATACAGAGGGGGGACGGGGGGATTTATCACCCCCATGATTGAGGCAAGGGGGATATCCCCCCCTCAAGTTTGCAGACTAACCTTTTTCAAATATCACTATTTTCACTTCAATAGTGTTTTTCTTTAATTTGTTACATTTCAAATGCAATTTTCATGCAGAAGGAAGACTAATTTTGCATTCTGGAGTGTAAAAAATGACTCTGAAGGCCATTTTTAACCAAAAAAATGTTTGAAAAAAAA